>QANZ01030436.1:201240-235135 GCA_003254925.1 Chamaecrista fasciculata | reverse complement strand
GGTTCCTTTTTTTTTTTTTTAATAATATATTAAAATAAAAGAAAATATATAAAAAATGAATATTGTTTTGAGAGGGAGGCAAATGACATGGGCATATAATTCGGTTCTAGAGGACAGATTCAGACCGTTTTAGAGGGTTAACTCATGACTGCATTGAACTCATCTATGGCGTATATTTAGATTCTCAAATTCAACATGTTTTCACTCGCATATCGTGAAAGATTGCGTCTTTTCTTATCACAAAGGAATTATTGATCCTTCATTTTCATTCTTACTCCGTGATAATTAGTGTTGAGCGGAAGCGCAACCCACACAAGAAATAAAGGAAGAGGAAAACGGAGAAATGAACACAAATCTTTAACGTGGTTCGGTGCCTCAAGACCTACTCCACGGCCCCCTCTGGGACAAAATTCACTATTTGTAATTTTTGCACGGAAAAATTACAAACCCTCCTCAATACAATTTTTGAACGAAAAAATTGAAAACCCTCTCTCACAACTACCCAAACCCTTTCACACTCAAAGGCTAGTAGAAGTGATACAAAAAAAGATAGAAGCCCCACTCTCTATTTATAAGGCCCCCTCCCCCTCTCAAGTTTTGTACCCATCGATGTGGGACTTGGGAGAAATCCCAACAAATACTTGTCATTGTTTGGCATAACGTTTAAGAGTTATTATTTAAAGCCTTTTCAGATCTAGTAATAACTGGTGCTATAACCTAAAAAGGTAAGATCAATGTGACTATCTGTCAAATTCGAAAGTGTCAGGATCCCTAAATGTATCCATATACAATATTGGTATGATCCCTTTAGTCTTTAAGGGCTTAGACTCTAATTATACTCAATTGTAATAGATATTCACATCCATGAAATCTTTTGAATAAGGGTCACATAATGAATCAATATCAGGATATTGTCACTCATGTATATGCTGATTAGTTGATACTATCTTCCTTTTGCCCTCTTATAAATCCTATATGCTGATTAGTTGATACTATCTTCCTTTTGCCCTCTTATAAATCTAATAAGAGACCGTCGCTTTCTTGACTTTACACCATTGGGCCTCATTAGTCATTACCATATCCTTCTAGAAGTCTATCAAGGTAGCATACTTTGATTTGACTCTTCATGATAGACCCAAAGTATGTAAGGGTATCCTTGAAAGAATTGGTGTATCCGTTTAGGGACATACACAACATTGAAGTAGGGATCCATTTACATTTGCCTACATGATACTTTAAGCACATGCGATATAAAACGCATGTTGTGGTGTTCTCGAATATATGTTGATATTAATTTTTCATTATATGGACCACACAGACATTAGTCCAGACTCACCTAGAATCTGATCTAAGATATCTACCACGTTTCGCTTACTTCTCAGATTGCCAAGTGGAGCATTTTCATCTAACGAGAGGCATTATCAAGAGTGTGAATTTATAATGCAACTCTTATAAAATGTGTAACTTCCTAATAAGCTTATAAAAAGTCAAAGATTCAAATTAGTCCTAAATAGACGTCTTTTCATTTTAGTCTCAAACTATAAAATATGGTCATATCTCTCTCCTTTCAAGTGCAAATATGATAATTCCAAAGCTACGTGTTGCTTTTGATAAGTATTTTCTCTATCTAGCTAGGGTCATCATCAACAATCAAAATAAAATTGAGTCTCGAAAGTAGACTACTCATTTCATAATCAAACAAGCAAAATGGTCGTATCTTTCACGTTTCAAGTCTCAATGCGACAAATTCAAAGATAAAAATTGCTTTTAACAAGTCCTATTTCTGTCTACTTAGAATAATCAACAGATGAAATCAAATCATGCTCGAAAGTGGGTTTGAGACAAAAAATTGATCATGAACTCACTTTCGAGCTCAATTTGACCGATTTGCTGATGGTACCAACTAGGCAAAAAAAAAAACAAATTTGTTAAGAATAACTCATAGCTTTGAACTCATCGTATTCAGTCTTGAAACGAGAAAGATATGACCAACTTTACTTGTTTGACTGTGAAACGAGTCGCCTACTTTTAGAACTTGATTTGACCTCGTTTACTAACTACTTTAATTAGATAGAAAAAACACTTGTCAAAAGTATCACTAGCTCTAAACTCGTAACATTCAAACTTAAAATGAAAAATATAACCATATTCAATAGTTTAGGATCAAAATAAAACTAAATAACAATATTTATTATCAATATAAAACTTTTGAAATATTTAGGATCAAAATAAACTTAATAAATTATATTTAAGACCAATTTGAGCATTCAACCTTATAAAATGAGAGTTATATGTAAAAGAAAAAGAGTGTGTTTGCAGAGTGAGGAGAAAACAGGAAGATGGAAATGGCGATGAGAGCAAAGGAAGACACAGACATAGCCCAAGACTTAACTCCACCAATTTCTCCTCTCTCTTTCTCTCTCTACGATTCCTTTCTCTTATCTCACTGTTCTTCTTGCTTCTCTCTCCTTCCTCCCCATCCTACCCCTCCCTTTTCCAATAATTCCCACTGTATCCCCACCACCACTCTCCTCTATTGCTCTCCTCACTGTTCTTCTTCCGATTCTTCCCTCCATTTCTCCAGCGCCGAGCATTCCCTCCTCCTCCACTCCGCCGGAGGCGGCGGCGACGGCGACGGCGACTCCTCCGACCTACGCGCCGCCCTCCGCCTCCTTCAATCCCAACGCGCCGCCACTTTTCATGCAGATCGGGTCGCCGGAATCCTCGTTAATCGCAATAAATTGCTCTGTCCTGACGGCTCCGACGACAATGCCGATGAGCTTTCCGAGAAAATTAGGTCCGGCGCCGCCGCTTTTCATGCAGATCGCGTCGCCGGATTGCTCGTTAACCGCGATAAATTGCTGCGCCGTGACGGCTCCGACGATGCCGATGAGTTTGCCGAGAAAATTAGGTCCGGCGCCAGAGCCATGGCAGCTGCGATACGAAGGCATCGTGGTTGGGAGGATTCAGACGACGACGACGCCGTATTGGAGGAGGAAGCGACGGTGGCGTTGTGCGTGGTACTAACGAACGCCGTTGAGGTACAGGATAACAGTGGGCGCACGTTAGGGATTGCGGTTTATGATACGACCTTCAGTTGGATCAATCATAGTTGTTCTCCTAATGCGTGGTATCGCTTTGTTTTATCTCCGCCCAATTCTCCACCGTTGGATTCTCACAGACACGGAGAGATGATGAATCTTCGTATATCTCCGTTCATCCGCGATTCACCAAATGAACAAGTACTTCATCTGCCACCTTTTACTGTTTTCTTCAGAGCCTATTATTTGGTCCTCAATTTTTACATTAACAATGATTTGTCCCGAATAATAGGATTATAGAAGTACATTATTTAGTCTCTCAATAGTTGCAAATATCAACTAACTGGTCTCTTAGCTTTTCTCCATGATTTAATCGGGTAATGTGATTGCTAAATGCACATGTGTCTTCACATATTATTGTCAAACATACAAAAAAAAGTGAGAATAATGGCCACAATAAGTCTTAGCCTCAATTTCTGTCACTTTCCCTAATTTTGGTAGTTGAAGTAGCTGGAGTTCGAAAGCACTGTCACAATTTAAGATTCATCTTTTGAGTTATCTTCTTCCTCCAAATATGAGTTGTAAATGTGGGAAGAAAGTTTAGTTTTTCAACTAACTAGGATGTTACATTGACATTTAATGAAGCCACAGTAGCAGTTAACATTCATATCATTATGTTAGCTAACAATAACGTCTGAGGTGTTAAATTGTTGACGATTGTGAAAAATCACTGACCAAGTTATCTGTTTCCATTTTTCAGAGACTAAATCGTTGAGTCGGTGAAAATTGAGGGACCAAATAGTAGATTTTCTAGTTTTCTTATAATGTTCACTGAACTGAGAGTTGTGAGATGGGAGCTGTGTTTTGCAGATAGATGGTGGGTTTTATTGTAGCGACAATGAATTATCAAAAGGTGATCATTAATTGCTCAAATTTAGTTCTGTTTTTTTTTCCGGCCCCTCTTGTCTTCTAGGCTTCAGATTTCCTACCCTATTAGCGATTTGGATTGTGTACTCAATTTTTATTTATTTGGGGTGATGTTTTATGGCTTTGAAAGAAGGAAAGCAGAGCTATGGTCCTAGAATCATTGTTCGGAGTATCAAGAGAATAATGAAGGGAAACGAGGTCTTTGTCACATACACTGACCTCTTACAGCCTAAGGTATGCTTCAAATTTTCAAGTATACATATTGGCCTATATGTTGCTGAGTTCAAAGATTGGGAAAACTTCTCCATTTTTAAGTTCAATCATGTTCATGGCACTGGTCTCACTATCAATTTGATAAGTTGTTATTTTGCAATGATTCCTTTTTGAGTAAACTTATGATTCGGTCGCTGAAAAATCACCGAGTTCACAACTCAATCCAAAAAAAATTGAAACACATAGTCTAGTCTCTAAAAGATTTAAATGGTATACCTCTTAGTCCTTTTCATAGACTAAATAATATACCACTTAGTTCTTTTAGGGACTAAAAAGTATACCATTTGGATCTTTCAAGGATTTAATTGTATATTTCAAATTTTCAATGACTGAGTTGTCAACTCGGTAATTTTTTAGAGACTGAATTGTCAGTTTACTCTTCCTTTTTAGTATATTGTTCTGAATATATTGATTCATACATAGCGAGTGCGGAATTTATTGTTTATTTTATTCTTTGACATAGCTATGCGCTAACAATTAGCCATCCTCTTTGGTTATTAGCTTGCTGTTGTGATTTTCTTTAGTTGAAATCAATAAAATTTCGTCTTGCATGTTATTTTAACTCCAGCATGTCCTTTTTTTTTGTTTTTTTTACTGAATGCTTTCTTGTATAAATGCTTCTATATTGTATAACATGGCCTTGGAGAAGAATGTGCCTTAAAATGCAAATATGGAATAATAGGTATTGATGAAAGAATTTTTTACCACCTTGGGCAGCGTACATTTTCCTGTTGAAGACTCCTTTTCATATGCTTTAATTGTTATGAATGAAAAAATATTAAGTTTTCTGGTGAAATCAGGAGTATCCATATTCCTTGTGCATCTGAATTTTACTTCTTTTGAAATGAAATATATTCTCTATCTCATGTTCTTCTCCCATTTTTGGCTACTTAATTGATGCTCTTCTGATGGACCTTCAGTGTGAAGCATCGATACTTCATTTTGAGGGAGTGTCATCATATCGGATATGTGTCTGTGTCCAACACCCTTACGCACCTATACAACATGTTTTCATAAGTTTTAGAATATAAAATCATTTTTTTGTGACTTTGACACAACAAAAGATAGAAAAAACAACATATATAACATATATCATGAATAGATATTGTAATTTAAGGTTTCATCAAGATTTATAGACATCTTTAAACGTCTCTTTATTTTTCCCTACTATTTTAATTAAATATATATAAATATATGCCGTATCGTGTTATGTAGTTTTAAGAATTTGGTGTGCTTGTGTGTCGTGTCGCATGTCCATGTCAGTATTTGTGCTCCATAGATGTTACACACTTATAAAAGAAGGGCTAAGAGAGGAAAAGAAGAGCCCAAAATGGATGCAGCAGGGGGTAATGGGCTTGGTAATGTGGAAAAAGGGCCTAGTGAGCAAGAGAGAGAAGCCGGGAAGGAGAAAGAAACACTGCCTAGTGCTGACTTGGCATAACCGTTTCTGTCCTGCTGTGGGTGTGCGTATCGCAGCAGCTAATGGAGTATTTGAGTAGTGTTTAGAGAGAGGCTTTTGGCAAATTTTAGGATAGGTCTTGTTGGGAGAGAACTAGCCTCTGGAAAGCCAGCTATCTTATGGTGTTTTCCCTTTGATTTTACTTCTAATGGTGCCTCTGTTCATCTGTGCACCTTTTCTGTTATATACATAATACCGATACATATTCAGAGGTTCCTATCATCTTCCGTCTAGAGTCTCCGATATGTAGCCATATAGGTGATAGCCTAATAATTCAAGAAAGAGAAAGATCAAAAAAAACTATTGAAGAAATTATTTGGAAAGATTTATCCATTAATAACCTAACTATGGAAATGTGCAAAGATAAAGCACATTGGCTTCAATTGATTCATATAGCCGACACCACCTAGGGGAAAAAGGCTTTGACTGTTGTTGTTCTATTTTCCTTTTTTCCAGGCAATGCGGCAGTTGGAACTATGGTCAAGATATCAGTTTATCTGTTGTTGTGGAAGATGTATTGCATTGCCCCTCACACACGTGGATTGTCAATTGCAAGTAAGACTTGGGAACTTTTTATTTTAGTTAGATCAGAGTCAGCTTTTTCATTAGATTTTTGTTGTCACATGATTGAAGTTCTTAGTTTAGTTTTTCCTTCTTTTTTCTTTTTTGGCCTTGGATGGAAGGCTAACGTTCTAATAAATGCTCCCATTCATAAATGATGGGAATTATGTGCTTTTATAGTTTGTTAATTAGAGATGCCTAATCTCTACCCATAACATCTTTCACAATTTAATCTCCAGGCAGTGTCTGCCATTGGTATTGATTCTTCCAGTTCAAGTTCCAATTTTGAGCTTTTAAGAGACAAAGCAGTTAGAAGAGTGACTGAGTACATCGATGAAGTTATATCCGAGTACCTTTCAGTTGGGGATCCTAATTCTTGTTGTGAGAAGCTTGAATACATCCTCACACAAGGTTTAAATGAGCAACTAGAGGAAGATGAAGGACATTCACAATCTGGCTTCAAGTTGCATCCTTTGCACTACCTTTCTTTAAAAGCCTACACAACACTAGCCTCAGCATATAAAGTCCATTCTAGTTATTTGTTGTCTCTATGTTCTGAGGAAGATGAAAATCAATTAGAGGCTTTTAACAAGAGCAGGACCAGTGCAGCATATTCCTTGTTACTTGCAAAGGCAACTCATCATCTCTTTCGTTCAGAATCTTCATTGATTGCATCCGTTGCAAATTTTTGGATAGGTGCTGGAGAGTCCTTGTTATCTCTTTCCAGAAGTTTGGGATGGAGTAAGCTAGAAAAACACGGTCTGGTTGTTCCAAACCCACCTTCTGTTGGTAAGTTGGAATGCTCAAATTGTTCTTTAGTGAACAGATTTAGAGTTTGTGCACCAAATGGTCAAGTGAAGAGTTCAGATTTTGAAACTATGTCAAGCGAATTTCTTGATTGTGTCACTAGTATTTCACAGAAGGTGTGGAGTTTCCTTGTCTGTGGTTGCCATTTTTTAAGATTATTTAAAGATAATATCCATTTTAGCTGGTTTGTAACTACCAACAATTCCAGAACAAAGGACTTCTCAGCTCATTTTAGCAACATCGACATGGGTTTCTCTCATGAATCCATGGCTAGTAGCACTGTTGTTGAGCAAGGTTGTGGTGAACTAGGAATAGAATGCATTTTTCAGCTTGGTGTTCACTGCATAGTATATGGAGGTATTTTGGCTAGTGTATGTTATGGTAATAATTCCTATTTAACTTCTCATGCTCAAAATATTCTGGATCATGATGGAAATTTCATATAATTATTGGCATGAACCATTTTGATGATTTATAACTGCTTTGTTAACATGTCAGTGGATTCTTTATTTTTCATGGTTGATTAGTGAAGGGGGGGAAATTGTCATCAAATTGACAGCATTGTGTATGAAGTAGGTAATTTAAGGGTTGAAGTATTTTAGTAAGAATCTAAAATTTTACTTTGACAGCTGAAATTAGTAATGTATTTTAATGTCTAGTTTGGAAGGTTCATTTATTGTAGGGATGGTGTAACCCCAAAATTTGATATTTTCAACGGAATTATCACTCTTGGAAATTGCCTTCTCTTCCAAAATTCATGTTATTCCTTTGGAGATTATGTCAAAAAAGCCTCCCTACAAGAGATTTCCCCAAAAGGATAAATGTGATTGATGATGATACCTGTCTTTTGTGTCATATTGATACTGAAAAAGTGACCAATTAGTTTCATGGTATCCCCAATTGGTCACTTTTTGATGCAGTGCTTATAATTCATTGGAGAAGACATAGAAAAGTTGGATCAACTAAGTGGCATTAGGCATGGTAATTTCCCCCAAAGATGTGGGGAAATTTTTCCCGCGGAGATGGGGACAGGGACAGGGACGGTCCTGAATTAAAATTATATATAAGTATTTTAAAATATTATTATAATTACATAAATAACTTTTATCCTTTGGATCTAAATGAGGATTAATTTATATAAATAATGCTAGAAGGGATAATGATTTGGTCTCTTTTTCCTTTTAATTGACTGTGTTGTTTGTATATTAAAAAAATGTAATTTATTTCTCAAATTTTATATGTACTTTGTATTGTATTTTGTTGTAATTGGAGTTTGTTGTATTTGTTTTGAATGAAATTTTATAATTTAAAATAAATTATTTATTGGATTATGTTTTCAATCTACTTGAAATTTTCATATTACTTTTTAAAAAATTAACTGAGGAGTTGAAGAATGGAGATGAGAAAAAATAAGTTTCCACCACGAGGATCAAAAATGGGGATGAGAAGGACAAGGGGTGGCGAGGGCGACGCTCCGCCCCGCGCGTGTGCCATCCCCAAGTGGCATTTTATAGTACCTCTTGTATCTTTTTTCTATTAATCACTAGTAATTTTTATCCTAAAATAAAAACACTCTTGGAGATCCTAACATAAGGTTAGTTCCCAATAGGACAATACCCAGAGTCTAGACACTATCTTATATTGTATTGCATTTGAAGGTAATATTCTTGTACTGGGAGATTTTAGAACTTTAGAAGTTAATTATTATATTATTAAGGAAATCTCACAGCAAATTTTTAACGTCATCTTGAAAGATTGCATTGGTTATACAATTGTGTTATTTAGTTGTAGACGCCTGAGGCATATGTAAAAGCTAAGAGCATGGATAATATATATATATATATACATAAATTAATAATGCACCAAGAATTAAGTTAGCATGTATTAAAATGAAAATATGAATTGATAATATGATTTCGTTGAATTATTCTTTGATCTGTTTTACACGGTACTCATTAGTTTGAAACGTCGTTAAAGTCATTTTGAAATAAAAACCAAGCTTCCCAAGTGAAGACATAATATGCCACCTCATGCTAGGAAGTAGAAAAACGAAATTAAGTATCATGGGATGAAATGCATGAAATTAAAATATGAAAGAATATGTCTACCAAAAAAATATGAAAGAAGATCAATTTACTTGAAGCAAAATTGAGTAATTAACATGGGACCGATTGATTATATTGGAAGCACGATGAAGGCAAAAATAATGGAAGCAAATTGCTATATCAATTATAAGTCTCAACTAGTTGGTTTGAAACTAGAAAAAGGAATATGAAAATGAAAATAGACATATGTTAAGTGGTGAAAGAATTAAGGTTCTGATTGACAAATAGAGAATGAACATCTGGCTATTATTACAATGTACAAAAAACTTGATTTGTTTCTGATGAACGTGACATTAGTTCATAAAAAATACATAAAATTTCCTCAAATATTTATGCTGTCATAAACAAGATTTTTCAAGAAAAATTTTCAATAAATTAAATAAATTTCTATATTAGTTTAAACAAGTTGAACCTACGTTATATACAATTATCTCATCAATCAAAGGAGAAATATCAATAAAAAAAATGGGCTTTTGCCCAAATGGTTAAGGCTTTGGACATGAATTAAGAGGGAGAGGGTTTAAACTTTAAACCCCATTTATGCCACTTTCATCACCAACAGAAAAAGAAGGAGAAATATCAAAATATCTAGTTTGTCCAAGTTTTCATAAAAAGATATGAATGAAGGTTTGTAATAATAGTATTGTAGGTTAATGAAAGATCTTGAGCAAAAAAATATTATCTCAGCTGCACAATAACAAGAGTTCTTATTCATCAATCTTCTTATATATATATAAAGTATTAAAGCCATTTTATATAAATATATATTAAAAAGAAAGCATATTCATTCAGTACCCTATTGATAGTAAGATCCTTGCATATAGATAAAAATTAAAAACTAACTTTTTAGTCAAAAAGTATCATATCTCAATACTACTATACCAACACTAATCTATCTTGCTAACAACACTTAACATAATCATAACTAGGCTCTTCCTTACTTAAACCATCAATTATTCCTTGTAGCAGAACACAGATGAGTGTGGATTAAGCATTCTTAGTAAACCCTTACCAGTTTATGAGTATATAAATAAGTGAAGTAGAAATGAAATGAATGAAATATCTAAGGTTTAAGTGAGAGATCCTTGAGCTGTTGAGGATCCACTTCTGATGGTGTTCTTGTGAGGGCACATTGAGCAGTAGTAGTTTTTGGGAAAGCAATGACATCCCTAATGGAATCTGCACCAGCCAACAACATCACCAGTCTGTCCAATCCATATGCAATTCCTCCTGCATTTCATTTTTCATTTCATATTCAACAATAACCAATCAATCTATTGAATATCAACAATATTATCCTGCTGAGATATAACAGGACGTTCAACAAATCATATACCATCACTTTAATACAATTAGGCATTGCCAAACAAGTCAGTAAAACTTGTAATTCTTAAGGAGGCTCCACTTATTAAAAAATATGGTATTCCAGCATGTTAGACACTTTTATATTTACTAGTAAGGCAAAAGCATCATCTTGATCCCTGAACTTTACACCAACTGACAATTTCGTCCCCATTCTTTTTTATTTACGGTCAATTTCGTCCTCAATCTTTTACATTTTGGTCAATTTTATCTTTTTCTTAGTTTAGTCAAATATTAATGACAAATTTTACGTAGCTGATGATATGTAATGCAAAATGGATAGAAAAGAAAACGCAAATTCTAATTCAGATTGAAAATAGAATGAAGTTTGCCATTAACTCATTGAAAAAGTTGATCTAAGGACAAAATTGACCAAAATGTGAAACATTGGAGATGAAATTGACCGCAAAAAAAAAATGGGGACGAAAATGACAGTTAGTGTAAAGTTTGAGGACCAAAATGGTACTTTTACCTACTAGTAAAAATAAGACAAATGCCAAAAACTTTTTACTTTTAGTTTTTATATCGAAAAGAAAATTCTGAAACTTGTGTGATCCTATAATTGATAAACTTCATAGGAAATATCTAAAGAATCTTGCTAATAATTTTTTTTTAAAAAGGTCTAGCAACATGTCAAACACTTCACAATGGAACTCATCTTTGATGTGTATGTTTAATTATATGCATCAAATCATGAGTAACTAGATCAGTTTGCAATTCTTTTGCAGGTAGGTTCTACTTGAAAGATTTTCGTAAAACTAGACTGAAGCAGAACAGCCAGGTTTAGTTGAAAGTAAGGTCGAGTTTTTCCCAGTTGTCTCCTTATAAAAAGCCTTGCCTGTATACAACCAGAGAATCAGTTAACACCGTCGATGTAAATTTGGTTCACACTGCTTGTTCAACTAATTAACCCATCCTCAAACATTAGAATCCCATGTTCATCTACTATGACCTATTTTTCCAAGACTATGGGAGGAAACATACGGCAAAGGTTCCAGGATGTAATTTCTCACAATCTCTTGATAAGAACCACGTCCTCCCATATCTCATGTGGAAGTAGGATGAATATGAACCCATTTACACTCCACACGTTCTAAGAAGCAACAAAATTTGTGTTGGTTTCCTTGTTTAGAGGAACTAGAGGTTACTGCATTTTCTATTTACTTTTATTATTTATTTAGTTAGTCGTTGATCCATATAGCCGACCTAGTGGGAAAAGACTTTGGTTGTTGTTGTATTTATTTAGTTAGTTCCGCACCTAATTAAATTGGTAGGCTTAAACGAGTAGGTAATTATCTATGTATCAACTGTGTAACTAAGCTTAGCCTCTTTTACATCCTAGAAAATATTTCTCTGAATTTTGTTTTATCTTTCTTTTTGAAATAGTAAGAATATTTTTTAGATTAACGAGATTACTTCTCTGAATTATGTTCTCTCTTCCTACGTTTCCTTAAAATTCTCTTCCCCTCCAACGTCCAACTTCCCAAACAAGGGGAAGAAATCTCAATCCTCTCCCCCTCCCTCCCCTTCACCTCCTTAATCCTCCATCGGCCATCCAAACATACTCTATATAGCTAATTATTTGGGGTTTTCTTGTTTCTCCATAAGGCAGAAAGTTTCATACCATGTGGTGGAGCCCCCATATCCAGTGCTTCAAGAAGATAATTAAACTTCGCTTCAGCCTGAAAGATAATATAGTACAATACATAAACCATGTCAGTGAAAGACTCAGATCTTCCACAGTTCCAAAGTAATAATGGAAGCCTGAGAAGGAAATCAATCATTAATTTTAAAATTACAGAATAACTTCAAGTGTGTCAGATCATCAAGGAAAAGAACTCAACTAAATTTTGCACAAAAATATTAATTAGTATCATAATTAAAATAAGGAAGTACATAAAAAAAGTAAAACAAGTGTTGCTGACTTATGTGGCATCATGCAAGACCATGCAAAAGCTTGCAATGTAGCATGACACAAAAGAAATCCCACATATTGTCTCACTGGATTATAGGTTCACTAACCTGCTCCATGGAGATGCCAACAATCTCCAAAACCTTTTGTTGTATGTCACGTTTATAAATTCTCAGACTTCCTCCACCAATCTAAAAGACAGACACAAAGTAAAACCATTAGATATTAATATAGAAAATTATTATCACAATGTCAAGCTTAACAAAAAAAAATCTCAGTACCTCCACCCCATTATAGACCATGTCATATGCCAAGGCACGAGCAGATGCGAGATCATTCATGTCTTCTGGATTTGGAGCAGTGAAAGGATGATGCAAAGCCTGCACTTAATATAACTTTTAAGCACATCAGCCGAAAAATTTCACAACCAACTCCCGTCAAGAAAAAAAATATAGAATAACTATCAGTGATCAATAGGTGACAGAAAAATTATCCAATTTACACATTGACTCAAAATCTTAAAAAACAGATCAGAAAATTGTGAATTTAAGGAAACACATTGATGGATAATGTTAAAAACGGAACGGACCTCAAGCCTCTGCTCTGAGTCATTCCATTCGAACATTGGAAAATCAGTGATCCACAAAATTGAATGCCTGCCCTACTCACACATAATACAAATATCAGATGAAGGAATAGAAAGGGAATTTCTTTATTTATAAAGAAAGGTTACATCGTCAACTTACATGATCAATCAAACCTTGGTTGTGGGCTACATAAATTCTAAGACGATCTAGAGTTTTATTAACAGATGCATGATGGCCGACCGCAAATAGGATAAGATCACCTGGTCCTGCAGAGCACCGTCTTAACAGTTTCTCTTTATTTGTTGGATCCATACTTGATACTAATGCAGCAATTCCCTCAACCTCTCCTAAATTCGAAGTTTACATAGTAAATGATCAAAAATTTCAAAAATGTCTGTGGACAAAAAAAATATATATTAATAGAAAATTCATTTCTGTACCATTATCTAAGACCTTGAGGAAAGGCAAACCCTTTGCTCCAGATTTGAGAGCTTCATTGTAAATATCACCTTTCTTAAGAGCTGAATTTGAATAACCTTTTGCACCAGAAGGTACACATAACACTTTGATAATTCCCCCACTATCCAAGGAATCAGAGAAAACCCTAAAGGAAGATCCTACAAAAATGTCAGATACCTGCAGCCCAACAAAAATCCTATTAACCAGAACCCTTCAGAAGAAAATATAGACAAATAATAACAATAACCGAACTTGTATCTCAAAACAATAGCGATTTCAAGATCAAATCCATTTTAAGTGCCTAACATATGCAATCAAGAACTCCAAAAGTTGTATAGAAGTCAAAGTTAAAGTACAGATCATTACGTCTTTTAATTCAAGATCAAATCTGGTATCTGGCCGGTCAGAACCATATCTACTCATTGCTTCAGCATATGTAAGCCTTGGGAAAGGATTTGGCAGCTCCACTCCCTTGATTTCAAGAAAAACCTACAACAAAGACTTTTTATTTACATCCAGTTATAGAGCAGATATAGTAAGTAATCAGCATTTCCAAAAGATCAAAGATGTAAATATATATTCATATACAATCATGCCCTCAACAATCCGACAATTTCCCCGACTCATACCATAACATTTCTCAATCACCCACCTACCAACTAAATAATTCAATTCTCAGCTGTATTTATTTACAATTTCATAATTAACAAAGCTTAATCCAAAAACTCAACTGAATCATATATACTAGCTATCACCCAAAACAACTTTTGTCTATTTTCAAGGCTTTGGACCAAGTGACTGAACTGCAGGACATTAAAAAAAAAGGATGTGATTATCAGTTATGCAAATTGATACTGCCTCCAATATTTTTGCTCCAACTATAATTCTATCAAGTTCTTTTAAAATGGGTTCTCCAAAAAAAAAAAGTCCTTAATTCCCCTCAGTTCTTTATCCACCCCAGCAGGTGCTTCAAAACATCGGTGTCATTTTAAATTACTAAAGGAACTTTCCAAGATATTACCTACTTCTAACCTCCCCCATCCCTCCCAAAATTTAAGCTAATGAAATGCTTTCACTATTTTCACTATTTTCAAATAACATTTGAAAGTGTATTTTCATAACCTGTTAGAAAGACTTTAAAAACAAACAATCAAACTAACCTTTCTGATCAAATCTTCGTTAAGTGCCAACATGTTCTCTAGAGGAGTAAAAGCCATTTCCATATCTAGCTGTGTGAATTCAGGTTGTCTATCTGCTCTTAAATCTTCATCACGAAAACATCTGCCAAAAGCAGCTGATTGCATTACAATCATGTTCAAAATTAAATTGATTCAGCCATATATACCTTTAAAAATCCCAAAACTTTCCATATGTCAGTCTATCTAAAGTTACTGAAGGTTAATATCAAATAACTAACTAATTTTGAACTTATGTCGCAGCTAGGCTTATGTTTGTTGGAGAAAAATGAGAATAAACTCAAATGCATCTTGAATATAAATAGGAAGGGAGGCTTAAACAGAAAATTAACGAAAATCTTACCTTGCTACCTGATAATATTTATCAAAACCAGCTACCATTAGCATTTGTTTAAATAGCTGAGGACTTTGAGGCAAAGCGTAGAATGTTCCTGGCTTCATAAGGCATGCAAGAACTAAGTAAGAATGTTTACAAGATTTAAGTATCACAAACAAAATAGTGAGAAAAGGGGGAAAATTAAATCTTTTCCAAACAAATGCTATGCTCAGTAAGATTTTATTTTATTTTTCCAATGAATAACCAACTCAATAATGGCTCTAGTGGAAAGGTCAATAACTAAGACTGTCCAAGCAATAGGAATGTCAAATAACATAATCTTATGCCTTTTATCTTTACCATTTTTCATACAGAAGTCCGTGAAACTAATCTAATTTTTAAATGAGCAATTGAAAATTCTATGAAATGGTGTGGCTCATCAAAAGGCTTAATCCAGGCTTAACAAACTTCCAGGTTGAGCTAGATATTTTTTAATATAGTAACCAACAAAGATCCAAAGCCATGTTTTTCTTAAACTAAATCCCCTTATTGCCAACATGGACAGTTCAATTAATTTCAGAAACCACACAATACCGTATACAAATTGAAACCCTTCAAGATAACTTGGAGAAATTTAAGATCAAAGGCTGTTACCATCTTAATAATCATCTTAATGATCAAAGGCTGAAATGTAGAATTGTAAGGAAGTCAGAATATATACAGGTGTAAATACCTGGATTCTTGATGGAACTAAATAATCTCTTGCACCCTCTGGAGTGGATCTAGACAATATTGGAGTTTCAATCTACCTTGTGACAGTAAAAGATAAAGATCAACATATGTCACTAACCATTAAACCCAAAACAAAAATGGAGGGGAGGAAACACTAACTCAAATGGTGAAGAGAGCTAATAACACAAACGAACTAATTAGACATTACCTCCACAAAACCATGTATGTCTTCTAGATATCTCCGAATGAGTTTAACCACCCTATGCCGCAGCAGTATGTTGGAATTCATTTGATTCCTCCTTAGATCAAGACATCGATACCTGTCAGGAAGTAATAATAAACAACAGATCTCTCACAAACTTAAATATATTAAACCAGAGTTGTTACAAAAAATAAAAGGACATTCTCAGCTGTAGTCACAAACTTAATAACACATTATTGAATGATACATCCATTTGCCCATTGGTTAAACAAGTAAATTAATGAGAAAGTTCTGAAATCATAATAACCACACTTGTAAGGAATTGCAACCAACACATATATAAACAAACTAATTAAAGCTTCATATAACTTCATCACCATTACCTCAAACGGATTTCTTCTTTGAGATAATCTTTTGCATCATCAGCTGTAGTCACTAAGAATGGTAATTTTGACTTTACACCATTTAATATTTGAACACTCTCTGCAGCAACCTACTACACTCATAGGCATTAAACATTGACAGACTGGAATATTGCAGTAATTAAAAAAAATCAAACAAAGTGTAACAGATCACCTATCACTGATGTTATTATTCAAAATGGTTTTTATTTTCCCTCACAGATCAAGTGACTAACAATCAGGGAACATGGAGAAAAATAGAAGAAAAAATGGGAACTCCCATATATAAAGAAGAATCCTCAGAGTTCAGAGTTCAGAGTTCAGAGAAGAGGGTCATGCCATTCTTTCTTGTCAAGCCATTTAAAGCAAATATAAGGAGCAAACTCAGGCTTCATAAGGCTATCAAGGACCATAAATTCATGTTTTTTTTAATTTGTATCTCACTAAATTTTGGAAAACTTAAAAAGGAAAGGAAAAATGTTAAACTTGCCAGTAGCCTGGCATGCGTTGATCAATTCATGCTTCTTTACAAGCAAACAAAACCTTTGAACAATTAGTATTTAGCATCACATCTAGAATTTAGAGTTCATTACCAAACTGAGTGTTACATAATTATAAATATTAAGTAATTTACCCAAATTCAAAGGCCATTTCAAAATTTAACCTCAAAAAATAAAATGTCTTGGATGTAGAATAACTCCAGCTACATTTTAGATGTAACAGTACAAGATATCCACTTCAGAGTTCATACAATATAAAAGTTGCTTAGATTCAAGGAGCTGAAATCTGGAGATTTGTCACTGCAAGTTTCATAAAATATTGATGTATACCTCAACGAAGCCAGTTTTCATTTTCTTGTTGATGGACTCATTGGGGCGAGACCGGACAACACCTTCGATGGCAACCACATATTCAAGTCTAAGGTCATTGATTATGGAATGAGCATGCGGAAATTCGTCCGGAAGGGTGGTAACCTAAATTTCAAGCTTAATAAGTGCACATGCCACATTACAGAATATTGCAACAATAAAGTAGGTAAAAAACACAGAGTTCTGAAATGAGCAATAATATGAATAATAGAAAGTGCACTCACTATCAATAGTAATTCTACAATTGGACAAGCTCAAAGGAGAAGAAAATATGCAGTTTATCCATTTATTTATTCAGTGAATCTCTTGTGCCTTCTAGCTACATTGGAGAATGTAGAGTTTAGGAACCCTTAGGACACAAAAGAAACTAAAAAACGTAGGTTTCTTGGACTAGGCAGCAAGAACACAAAAACAGAATTTAGAGGAGAGAGGTGAGAGAGAAAGAAGAGAGAAGAGAGAAGAGAAAGTGAGGGGAATAATTCAGGCACTTTTATTCCACCTTTAAACTGAATGATACAATCTGTGTATATGCCTAGAGGGCATAATGCAAGGTATTTATAACTCATACCTTTGCAACAACTTCAACTAACTAACAAACAGAAAACTTACATAAGCTATATTAAACAGTAAATGTAAAACAAAACAGAAACAACACCTAACAGAATAACCACAAAACTGTAACTGAATTGGTACCAAATTATAACAGAGAAGAAAATTTGGATCAGAGCAAACCTGAACGATACCGGTATGATCTCTGAGATTAAGAAATGTAAGGCCACTATGGACTCTATGAAGGGCAACCCACCCACAAAGCTGAACCTTTCTGCCCACATCGTTTAAAGACAAGTCACCACATAAAGCATTCCTAGCCACCCATTGAAGAGAGTCCTTGAGAGCAAGAGATGGTTGAGAATTGTTGGATGTGAGTGTTTCAGAAGCAGAAGGAGATGGTTGTATTGAAGGTGATGAAGAAGCAGAAGCAGAAGCAGAAGTGGAAAACACTGTTCTGGATAAAGAAAGTGATCTGGGAATGGAATTGGAAATGCTACAAATAAAGAAGAAGGATGGCTTTGGACGGAGGGATATCAAAGGCAAGGCTTTGAGAAGCAGAGTCATGTTTTGTTTCTTCTGTAAGAGACAAGAACAGAATATGATGAAAAAAATATAAGAAATTCGAAAAAATCAGCACACCAAAGTACAAGAAGCAAGCTTACAGAAGAGAAAATTGAGAAAAATATCAAAACGAGAAGAGTTTCCGACAACGAATTTGAAGATGACTATGCAAGAGTTCTTGTGTTGTTGGAAGATAAGATGAGTCTCTCTTCAAGATTCTCATGCTCTCTGTTTTCGACCTGACTCTCTTTAGTGTGTTGCCCTTTGTTTTGTTTATCAGCTTTTTCTATTCCCAATTTGAAGTCTTGCGTGTTTATTGTGGGCCTTGTTAATGTTCCTCTTCATGTAGCCTATTGGGCTTGGGCTTGCTTTCTCTTTTTTTTTTGTCATAGCTTGCTTTCTCAATTATTATACACTAATACACTATGTTTCGTGAAAAAAAAGGCTAAAGTCTCAAATTGGTCCCTCAGGATAGGTTTCAAATTGGTCTCTTATCTGTCATTTGTTTCAAGTTGATCCCACATGTTTTCATGATATTTCAAATTGATCCTAAAATTACTTAATGTGGTCATATCTCTCTTATTTTAAGCTCAAATGCGATGAATTTAGAGCTACAAATTTATTTTGACAAGTAATTTGAGATCATCAACAAACAGGGTCAAATCGAGTCCCAAAAGTGGATAACTCGTTTCACGGTGAAACAAGTAAAATTGGTCATATATATTACTCTCATTTGAAGTTTGAATGCGGCGAATTTGAAGCTACGTGCTAATTATTGAAAAGTTCTTTCTCTGCCGAGTCATGATCGTGTCTCGAAAGTATTTCTGGAACCAATTTAAAACATCATGAAAACATATAAGACCAGTCTGAAACAAATGAAAGATAAGGAACCAATTTGAAACCTACCTAATCAGACCAAATCTGATTACGTTATTTGGTCCTCTTTTAACATTTTTCAATATTATTTATTGCAAATATGACTAAGTAATGTTGTAAGGTTTGTATCAAGGTAATGCATTGAGTTAATGAATTAAAGTTATATTTTGTGGTATTTTATCATGTTTATGAAACAGTGCTGCTTAATTGTGTACTTAATGGTTTCAGACCCTCATCACAACAAAAGACAAGGTGATGCATTGAGCAAAAGACAAGCAAATAAAGCATAACGAGAGGTTGGAGCAATTAATTGAGACAAAGCCAAGCTTATGAGCTTGCGCCGTCACACTGAGCCGGCGGCGCAAGCAACGACGCAGTCAACACGTCAGCATGACATCAACAGAGCTCCTAGAAGGCAGATTATGTTTGCACCAAAATTTGAGCCGTCATAATTAGCAACGGTGCACAATACTTGCATCCCAAGTAAAGAGCTAAAACCGTCTGGATCGCATATCTTGAAATTGTTTCATGGAAATCAAGGAAAATCACGTGAGTTGTCATGGTGAGCCTTCGGAGCAGTCTAGAAATTTGCCTATAAATAGCTCGTGTCATTCTCCAATCTCCAGTTTTGAGGATCGACAATTCATCAAGTTCACATATATTTCGTCTCTGATTAAATGAATTATTAAATGATTTTGAAAGCCTCCTTGCGAAATTTGGCTCTCTCAACAATATCAAAATTGAGCTCGAGAACAAAATTCTTTCTTTGCAAACTAGGTATGATAAATTGTTAGAAGAAAGCAAAGAGCTCAAACTCAAGGCTTCTACCTTAACGAAAGATTTAGCAAACTTTGTCCAAGGAGAGGAAAAGCTAATATTCTTTTGGGAATACAAAAATGCGTGTTTTATAAATCTAGTCTTGAATATGATGAAAATACGAAGTTGTACAAAAACTTTTTCGTCAAACCAAAGTAAATTTCTAGCCCGTCATCAAATTGTTTTTATTTTGGTAAACATGGGCATGTATCTTATAAATGTAGATTCAAGAGAAATAAGTCCTTTGGGAAATTTGTATGGGTACCTAAAGGCACTGATATGTCAAAAACCCATATTGCTAACGCTAAAGGACCCAAAATGATTTGGGTGCCTAAAATGATTTGAACCTTTGTAGTTATGCTTAAAGACAAAGATAAGCAAGAACCAATGGATTCTGGATAGCGGCTGCTCTAGACATATGACTGGAGAAGCATCCAAGTTTCTCTCTCTCAAGCCAAGGAAGGTGGGTTCGTAACCTTTAGAGACAATGGTAAAGGTAAGATCATTGGTATAGGTCAGGTAAAACTAAACTCAAATTGTTGCATTCATAATGTGTATCTTGTTGAAGGTTTGAAATTTACACTTATTAGCATAAGTCAACTTTGTGATAGTAATTATAAAGTGACTTTTAAATCATCTCAATGCACCATTTATAGCATGAAAGACAACAAGGCATTGTTTACAGGCTATAGGCATGAAAATGTTTTGGTGCTAAACCTAGAAAATTCTCTCTCCCATAACATAACTTGTCTTTCTTCGTTTTGTAATGATCATTGGATTTGGCATAAGAAACTTGGTCATGCTAGCATGCATCTCATTGGAAAATTTTCTAAACGTGATTTAGTGATTGACATGGTAATCAAGATCGAGATCTTAGATCGTAAGATCGTGTAAGATCGAGATCTTGATAAGGTCCACCTTGCCAGATCACACATAGGATCGAAAATGACTGAGATCGTAGTGGGATCGCGATTTTTTTAGTAGGATCGTAAAATCGCAAGATCCTGGAGATCGGTCAGATTTTGAATTTCTTCCTTTTTCTTAGCATTTTGACATTTTTTTGAGAAAACATACTATTTAGTCTCTAAATTTACACCAAGTCAACTAATCATTCCTTGAATAATCAAAATACATGATTTGGTCCCTGAAATGTTTTTATTATCAACTATTTGGTCCCTAAATTTAAACTAATTTTATACTTTTTGGTCCCTAAATTTATACTAAATTAATACTATTTGGTCACTAAATTTTAATTAAATTTGTACTTTTTGGTCCCCAAATTTGTATTAAATTTATACTATTTGGTCCCTGAATTTGACCCAAGGTCCAAATCGTTAACAATTGTAATAATTCAAGGACTGATTAGTTAACACAGTGTAAATTTAGTGATCAAATAATAGGGGTTTCTTTAATATTACTAAAAACTTAATGTTATTACATATATATTATTTTTTTAAAAAAAAAACTAGGATCTTACGATCTTTGATCCTGTTGATTTTCGGAGAATAATATTCGTAATATTATTGATCATAAGCAAAAAGGTTTACAATGCTTAAATAAGAGAAAATATTCCTAATCAAGTTAGGAATCCTAATCCTAATTGGAAAAGATAATAACAAAAAGATATCTAATCTAATATCTAATCTAATATTTGATAAGATATAAATCACATTCTAATAAGATATTTCTAATCTTAAAAGATAATGATAAAATAAGAAATAAAATAATTCTAGATAATCCTAGATTTCTCAACACTCCCCCTCAAGCTGAGAATTGGAATTTTCCATTTGTAGCTTGGATCTTGATTGAAATTTGAGCTTTTTTAAACATTGTTGTCGTTGGAAGAAGATAATGGCAATGAAGGCCGAAGGTTAATTCTTCAATGAAGGACGTATGGCAATGAAGGCCGAAGATTAATTCGTCAATGAAGGACGTATGGCAATGAATGCCGAAGATTAATTCGTCAATGAAGAACGTATGGCAATGAAGGCCGAAGGTTAATTCGTCAATGAAGGACGTATGAATAACAATTGTCAATTAAGGACAATAAAGATAATGGTAATAGTTGTCAATTAAGGACAAAAGTAGCAATAGTAATGCCTTGTGTTCTTTTTGTAAGTCTCAGAGGCTCCCTTTTTTCAGAGCTTGTACTCATTTATAAACCCCAGGGGCCATTCTAACAGTGATGGCATGTGTTCTTTCGAGTCTCAGGGACTCTCTTCACTAGAGCTTGTACTCCTTTTAGAATCTCAAAGGCCATTGAAAAATGATTGAAGAAAAATCAGCCAACAACGAAATCTTCCAACAAATGAGGAAACAACTCTATCTTCACAAAGAGTGTTCACTATATCAGCCACCAAAACCACCAGATGACATTTGGGGGTTGCCGGAAATAGGTCGTCGACGGCGGCGCAAACGACCAGCAAATAGGACACTATCTCACACGACTCCACGCGCCGGCGCGTGGGAAATCATGAAAATGCTTGAGCGGCGCGTGAGGCTCACGTGCAGCCCTGTTGGACACTGGACTCCGAGGAATGACCGTTCGGCAACTTCTGTCTCCATCCTTGCCGGAGGTGACATAAAAAAGGAACTTTGAAAATGGACCTAATCAACCCTAACCAAGTTCACTCACTGGACACTGGACAAGGGAACAATTTCATTAGAGGAGAAAATTCATCCAGGATCAAAATAACCTAGCTCTGATACCATGTTGATTTTTGGAGAATAATATTCATAATATTATTGATCATAAGCAAAAAGGTTTACAATGCTTAAATAAGAGAAAATATTCCTAATCAAGTTAGAAATCCTAATCCTAGTTGGAAAAGATAATAAGAAAAGATATCTAATCTAATATTTGATAAGATATAAATCAAATTCTAATAAGATATTTCTAATCTTAAAGGATAATGATAAAATAAGAAATAAAATAATTCTAGATAATCCTTGATTTCTCAATAGATCTGATCTTCTGATTCGATCTATCATGTGCCCTTTCCAATCCTTAGCAAGATCCCGATCTTGATTACCTTGGTGATTGGTTTGCCAAAATTGAAGTTTGAAAAGGATCACTTATGCGATGCATGTCAACTTGGTAACTAAACTAGATCTTCTTTTAAGCCAAAGGATGTGGTTTCCACTACAAGGCCATTTCAGCTATTTCACATGGATTTATTTAGTCCCTCAAGAACTCTCAGCTTTAGAGGTAAGAGTTATACTTTCGTTATTGTTGATGATAATTCTAGATTTACTTGGGTTTTGTTTCTTGCTCATAAGGATGAAGCTTTCAAAAATTTTAAATTCTTTTGCAAAAGGGTTCAAAATGAAAAAGGTTATTAGATGTCTAGTATTAGAAGAGATCATGGGGGAGAGTTTGAAGATAAACTTTTTGAGAACTTTTGTAATGAAAATGGTTTTGATCACAATTTTTCTTCTCCAAGAATGCCCCAACAAAATAGAGTTGTTGAAAGGAAAAATAGAGCTTTATAAGATATGGCTAGAACAATGCTTTTAGATGAAAACCTTTCAAAATATTCAAAAATATTTTGAAAGGTTTTCATCTAAAAGCATTGTTCTAGCCATATCTTATAAAGCTCTAATACTAGACTACCCTCCGAAGCAATTGGAAATGAGCATTCCTCGCGAATGGAGACATTCAAAATCTTACCCCATGCAGTATATCATTGGAGATCCATCAAAAAAAATGAGAACTCGATCATCCTTCCATAATGAAAATCACCTAGCGCTTTAGGATATTTAGGGTACCTGTCTATATCCGTCTGAAAAAAATATCTGGTATCCGATGGATACCGGATATCGGATAATAGACTTGATAGCGGGCCGGGCTCACTAAAATACAGGCCGGGCTTTAGGGGTAATAATGAACTAAAATCAGGCCTGAGCCCGGGCCCGAGCCCGTTTTAATTCGGGCTGGGCTCGGCCCGTTTTTTATAAATGTGGATCGGGCTTGATTGCGGGCTTTTTTATATAATTTTTTTTTTTTGCCAAACTTTTTTATATAATTGAAAGTTGAAACAAAATGATCACACACTGTGTGATTAATTATTAATCAATTATACAAATGCTCAAGTTAAATAATTATTTGCCCCTGTTAATGTATGTATAATGTAAGTATAGACTAGACTGATGAGAGGCATGCCATTTGATTTTCACATTATCAAATTGATCAGACGCAATGTGAAAATAGTCCCTTCAATAAAATCCATAATTCACAAACACTAAAACTTAAAAAATTTCTTAATCAACTTAGTACTCTTAAACACAAGTTATACAAAAACAATACTTCAAAAGTCCAAACAACAAATTAAATATCAAAACTATAAGTTTCATAATCAACCCATCAGTATCACTTAAACACAAATAACATAACACAATAAAATCATTGCTTCAAAGTTCAAACTTCCCAAATCTCAAGCCTTCTTCAATCTTCGAATTTCCTACTGCTCAATCCTTGCAAATTTCAGTACCTTTAATATAACACAAACAAACCATTAATTTTCATCAAACTTACAATAACAAAACAATTGAAACCATAGGAAGAAATGGAAACAATAAAGAAAAATAAGACTTACCACATTAAAAATCCTCACCATCAACCATAGTAATTTGAGAAAGTAAAGCTTCATCATCAGAGGAAGGTGCATCTTTAATTGGAGTCTCTCCCTCTTTATAGCCTTTTGCACGAAGCCAATCCTCTAGACATACCAAAGCTTCTATAGTGTTCTTATTCAATGAACTCCTCCAAGGACTTATTACTTTTTTTCCAATACTAAAGGTTGATTCAAAAGCCACAGTGGATATTGGAATGGCCAACATATCTCGAGCCATTAATGCAAGATTAGGAAATCGAGCTGCATTTTCTCTCCAAAATTTTAAAACATCAATATCAGACTCAAATTCTTCATTTGGCTCCTCTAAGTAAATGTCCAACTCTGTTTTTCTAACTTGACTTGTTTTCTTTCTACTCATGAATTGACCAAAGTCTTCAAAGCCATCAACATGCACAGATTTTTTGCTACTTGGGTTACTTTCTCCAGAAACTACTGAAGACATATTACCAACTTCTTTATAATGAGCAAACAATGAAAGGAGTGTTTGATGCACCTTATCCACATGGTCACCAACATTATCATAAATCTTGTCAAAAAAGTGTGGGAGATTATGCCCTAGGGCCAATCAATTTTTTGTTAAATATGTNAGACATATTACCAACTTCTTTATAATGAGCAAACAATGAAAGGAGTGTTTGATGCACCTTATCCACATGGTCACCAACATTATCATAAATCTTGTCAAAAAAGTACTCAACAAAATTAAGTTTAAATCTTGGATCCAACACTGCAGCACAAGAAAGTAACAAATTGTATTCATCCCAATATTTTTCAAACTTCACAACCATTTCTGCAATCATAGCCTTCATGAAGTCAGGGGGATTTTTGTAGGTTTGAAATAAGCAAATATGAATTCTACACACTCCTTTAAAGTAAATATTGGCAGTGGGATTCTGTGAGGCTGAAAACAAGATAGTAGCATCATAGAATGGCTTCAAAAATTGGTGAATTTCTTTAACCTTATCCCACTCTTCATCGGAAAGTATGAACATCCCAAAACTAGTATCTCTTTGCCCCCAATACCGGAACACTTGTTCATAAAAGATAGCATGTTCAAGCATCAAAAAAGTGGAATTCCATCTCACACACATATCAATCCTCAATTTTTTAGTTGTAACCATATTAAGATCCTTCTCAGCTATATCATAAAACTTCCTAATCCTAGGGCCAGACTTTTTAATGTATTTAACCCCATCACGAATTTTTGAAATAACATTATCAACCTTTTTGATACCAGCTTGCACAACCAAGTTGAGAATATGACAAGAACACCGAATTTGAAAAAATATCCCTCCACACAACAAATTTTTAGCAATACTAGTCTTCTTTTTCAAATTGGTAGCCATCTTATCATTGTAAGTAGCATTATCTAAAGTAATACTACCTATTCTATTATCAATTCTCCATTCAGCTAAAGACGATGCTACCTCATCAGCAAGAGAAACTCCAGTAAAAGGAAGTGAAATAGCTTTAAAACTGATAATTCTTTTATGCATTTTCCAATCATCATCAATCCAATGAGCAGTTATACACATATATTCATCAGAAGTATGTTCAGATTTCCAATTATCAGAAGTTAAAGCAATCTTACTATGTGCTTTTGATAACTCCCCCATCACAAACCCTTTTTCAGTTGCATAATGAGTCATAACATCCCTCTTAATTGTATGTCGACTTAATGGCTTACTTTCTGGTGTTAACCCTTGAATCATTTTCTTAAAAGAAGATAACTCAACAACACTAAAAGGTAACTTTGCACAAACAATAAAATCGACAATATCCCTTCGACTTCTTTCCCAATCAAAAGTCCATGTACCCAAACTTGATGACCCATCTTCTTCAGGTATGCTAGCCAGTCTACTATAATTTCTAATGTCCGGCAATTTACGCTGCTTACATATAACTAAATGACGGCTTAAATGTGAAGTACCTTTGTTTGATGCTGCGACAAAATTCTTTTTGCAATTGTTGCACTGAGCAGACCCATCTTTCATCTTTGTCATTTGTAGCCACACTTTGGAAGTCAATTTTTTCTTCTTCCTAACATTGAGTTGATTCTCAACACAATCTTCTGCAACTTCACCCTCTATTTGGGCATCTTGTTGTACTTGTTGTACATCTTCCATTGCTTTATCACTGGATTCATTAGCCATTGATCAGGTTAAGAAACCTACAGGAGGAATAATGGCGAGTAAGGTCAGAACAATGGAAGAATAAATTCACTAATCACTTAAATATTTGGAAGAATAAACTCATACTTTCCTTGGACATATACTTAAACAATAAACACTAACAGAATGAAAATGACAATATATATAATTTTATATATAAAGGAACAAGAGTGATGAAAAGAACACCATGCTATCAATTGATAAAGGAACATCAAAAATGAAAAGAATGATGAAAACCACAATATAGATTATTTTATAACTAAAAAACCACTTACAGGGCAAGAATGATGAAGATTAGAATTTAGAATAAGACGAGCACATGAGATAAGAACTGGAAGAGTGATGAAGCGCTGCTTGGAACTGAGAATGGTGTGAAGCGCTGCGCAAGTGAAACTAGGGTCTAAGGGAGAAGAGTGATTGATTTGGGAATTGGAAAATAAAATTGATTGTGGAATAGGAATTGAATGATTCATTTGGAAAATTGGAGTTTCAACTTGAAACTTTGGAAATCTGGAAAGAAATTGAATATTGACANATTGGTCCCAGAATTCTTTTGGAGAAAAGAATTGGAGGCTAGCACCTCGGTGTTCAAAGAAACTGTTCGTGTGGATTACTGGCAGAGGGAGAACTCTGGGAGTGGACTCCGTGGAACTCGCCCCGTTCAACCAATCGATTTGAAACTCTGAGGTATAACACTAACCAAAAGTTTTAAATTCTACTAGCGGATCCGTTCGGGAATCATAGGACCTAGGCGTTTATTTTAATTTTATTTTTGCTTCCGCTGCCTTAGGCGCCTAGGATTCCCAACAAAAAGTACTCAACAAAATTAAGTTTAAATCTTGGATCCAACACTGCAGCACAAGAAAGTAACAAATTGTATTCATGCCAATATTTTTCAAACTTCACAACCATTTCTGCAATCATAGCCTTCATGAAGTCAGGGGGATTTTTGTAGGTTTGAAATAAGCAAATATGAATTCTACACACTCCTTTAAAGTAAATATTGGCAGTGGGATTCTGTGAGGCTGAAAACAAGATAGTAGCATCATAGAATGGCTTAAAAAATTGGTGAATTTCTTTAACCTTATCCCACTCTTCATCAGAAAATATGAACATCCCAAAACTAGTATCTCTTTGCCCCCAATACCGGAACACTTGTTCATAAAAGATAGCATGTTCAAGCATCAAAAAAGTGGAATTCCATCTCACACACATATCAATCCTCAATTTTTTAGTTGTAACCATATTAAGATCCTTCTCAGCTGTATCATAAAACTTCCTAATCCTAGGGCCAGACTTTTTAATGTATTTAACCCCATCACGAATCTTTGAAATAACATTATCAACCTTTTTGATACCAGCTTGCACAACCAAGTTGAGAATATGACAAGAACATCGAATTTGAAAAAATATCCCTCCACACAACAAATTTTTAGCAATACTAGTCTTCTTTTTCAAATTGGTAGCCATCTTATCATTGTAAGTAGCATTATCTAAAGTAATACTACCTATTCTATTATCAATTCTCCATTCAGCTAAAGACGATGCTACCTCATCAGCAAGAGAAACTCTAGTAAAAGGAAGTGAAATAGCTTTAAAACTGATAATTCTTTTATGCATTTTCCAATCATCATCAATCCAATGAGCAGTTATACACATATATTCATCAGAAGTATGTTCAAATTTCCAATTATCAGAAGTTAAAGCAATCTTACTATGTGCTTTTGATAACTCCCCCATCACAAACCCTTTTTCAGTTGCATAATGAGTCATAACATCCCTCTTAATTGTATGTCGATTTAATGGCTTACTTTCTGGTGTTAACCCTTGAATCATTTTCTTAAAAGAAGATAACTCAACAACACTAAAAGGTAACTTTGCACAAACAATAAAATCGACAATATCCCTTCGACTTCTTTCCCAATCAAAAGTCCATGTACCCAAACTTGATGACCCATCTTCTTCAGGTATGCTAGCCAGTCTACTATAATTTCTAATGTCCGGCAATTTACGCTGCTTACATATAACTAAATGATGGCTTAAATGTGAAGTACCTTTGTTT
Organism: Chamaecrista fasciculata; assembly: GCA_003254925.1. NCBI lineage: Eukaryota > Viridiplantae > Streptophyta > Magnoliopsida > Fabales > Fabaceae > Chamaecrista > Chamaecrista fasciculata. The sequence goes on along the minus strand of QANZ01030436.1, from coordinate 206,254 downwards.
GATGCTGCGACAAAATTCTTTTTGCAATTGTTGCACTAAGCAGACCCATCTTTCATCTTTGTCATTTGTAGCCACACTTTGGAAGTCAATTTTTTCTTCTTCCTAACATTGAGTTGATTCTCAACACAATCTTCTGCATCTTCACCCTCTATTTGGGCATCTTGTTGTACTTGTTGTACATCTTCCATTGCTTTATCACTGGATTCATTAGCCATTGATCAGGTTAAGAAACCTACAGGAGGAATAATGGCGAGTAAGGTTAGAACAATGGAAGAATAAATTCACTAATCACTTAAATATTTGGAAGAATAAACTCATACTTTCCTTGGACATATACTTAAACAATAAACACTAACAGAATGAAAATGACAATATATATAATTTTATATATAAAGGAACAAGAGTGATGAAAAGAACATCATGCTATCAATTGATAAAGGAACATCAAAAATGAAAAGAATGATGAAAACCACAATATAGATTATTTTATAACTAAAAAATCACTTACAGGGCAAGAATGATGAAGATTAGAATAAGACGAGCACATGAGATAAGAACTGGAAGAGAAGACTGGTTGAAGCGCTGAGAGATTGTAGAATAGAAAAAATGCTTGTAACTGAGAATGGTGAAGCGCTGCGCAAGTGACCAACGGAAACTAGGGTCTAAGGGAGAAGAGTGATTGATTTGGGAATTGGAAAATAAAATTGATTGTGGAATAGGAATTGAATGATTCATTTGGAAAATTGGAGTTTCAAATTGAAACTTTGGAAATCTGGAAAGAAATTGAATGTTGACAGCCATGAATTGAGGAGAATAAGGAAAAAGGGGAAGAAGGGATTTGGAAATTGGATTGCATTTGATGTTATGTTTAATTCAAAAAAAAAATTTCGGCTAGCCAAATTGGCAACAAAAGTCAAAACTTAATCATGACTGTTTCAATTCATTAATCATATTTATATGATTATATATTTACTTATTTAGGTATTGGTAATTTGGTATTATATAATATAATATATATATATTAATACGGGCCGGGCTGAAAAAAAAGCCCGAGCCTGGCCCGTATTAAAACGGGCTTTTTAAAATTCGGGCTCGTTTTTTTTCGGGCTTTTATTTTCGGGCTCCTTTTCATTTTTTTCGGGCCGGGTAAATCGGGTCGGACGGGCTTTCGGGCTCATGATCAGGTCTAATTGGGTCTAGTACATCATGATGGATCCCATCGCCGAAGCATTTAAAGGATGTCATTCATGCGTCTTTGCTCATCATGCGTCTTAGGAGACACTGATTATCACAAGGACCAAAACTTGATTCATTGGCATGAATCTCTTCTTGAAATCTCGCATACTGAAATCCTTCAGTATCTTATCCAAGAATGTACTTTGACTCAATTCAAGAAGTCTCCAAGGTCTATCACCATAGATCCTTTATGCCAAGAGTATAGGCAACTTCCTTTAATTCCTTCATCGAGAGTGATTTACCCATCTAAGATTCACAATCTTTAAGATAGTAATGTCACTTTCAACTAGCAATATGTTAACGACATATGGCACCAAGAATACAATCGTGCTCCCACTAACCTTCTTGTAAACACAGGACTCATCAAGGTTTTTGCAAGAAGCCAAACTCTTTTGACATCTTCACCAAAACAATGATAAAAGCTTCTCGATAGGTGGCGGGCTCACCACGCTCCAAGAGCAACACTTCCTTGTTCTCAATGACCAAAGATCCATATCTTCAAAATTGATAAAGTGTTCTATCAGAACTTCGTTGTCCTTATGTTTTAGAGGAGCTTCCACAACACCTTGCGGATCTTCTCTAGTTTTCGTCTGCGCCTCTCAAGTGTCTTGTGGATCTTGAACTCCTTCAAGATTCATCTTACTCCCACTGTTTCTTTTGGAAACAAGAATCCCCTTTTAAAAGGTATTCTCCTCTGACTACAAACCCTTTGTAATCAGATGGGTAGTTGACTTGATACCCTTCGTTTCCTTAGAGTATCCCGCAAGCACGCTCTTGAGGCTTTTGAAGACAGTTTATCATCTGCCCTTGGCTTATCATAAACTTGATGTCCTCAATCATTGAGACAAAACACTTATGGGACTCTTCCCATACCATATCTCATATGGCGTCTCCTAGACGAAACGGTTAAGTGTGAAGTCAGCAGCTTCTAGAGCACACCCTTTAAAGGATGGCAGAAGATCAATTTGATTCATCATAGATCAAACCTTATCTAATAGGGTTTGATACCTCCTCTTGAAACGCCATCCACTATGGGGCTTCAGAAAAAGCAAGTTGTGAGATCATCTCACAGCTTCTAAGATGATTAACAATTTCTTGACTCAAATGCTCGTCCTCTCGATCAAATCGAAGGAATTTGATTTTCTTGTCAAGTTAGTTCTCTACTTTGTTTTGAAATCTCTATTTCAANATTAATTTATGGAGATAAATTAATGGTTATCATATTATTAGCATGTTTACTATGATAACAGTCCGTGATTAATTATGAGATAATTAATCTAAACCGTCCCTGGTCGCTCATTCAAGTGGGAACTTGAAATGAACTAAGACCAGCATGACCTCGGTGCATAGGGATGCATGCACTAGATGCTGGTACGAGAGTCATGGTGCAATTACGTAAGGGGTTACGAGTTGCTGGACATGACCCGGAGAGTCCTGCATGGGTTTAGTCATCAGTAGACCTGATCGCGGGCCGGGCTCACTAAAATACGGGCCGGGCTTTAGGGGGTAATAACGAACTAAAATTAGGCCCGAGCCCGGGCCCGAGCCCGTTTTAATTCGGGCCGGGCTCGGCCCGTTTTTTATAAATGTGGACCGGGCTTGATAGCGGGCTTTTTTATATAATTTTTTTTTGGCCAAACTTTTTTATATAATTTTCACATTATCAAATTGATCAGACACAATGTGAAAATAGTCCCTTCAATAAAATCCATAATTCACAAACACTAAAACTTAAAAAATTTCTTAATCAACTCAGTACTCTTAAACACAAGTTATACAAAAACAATACTTCAAAAGTCCAAACAACAAATTAAAATTCAAAACTATAAGTTTCATAATCAACCCATCAGTATCACTTAAACACAAATAACATAACACAATAAAATCATTGCTTCAAAGTTCAAACTTCCCAAATCTCAAGCCTTCTTCAATCTTCGAATTTCCTACTCCTCAATCCTTGCAAATTTCAGTACCTTTAATATAACACAAACAAACCATTAATTTTCATCAAACTTACAATAACAAAACAATTGAAACCATAGGAAGAAATGGAAACAATAAAGAAAAATAAGACTTACCACATTAAAAATCCTCACCATCAACCATAGTAATTTGAGAAAGTAAAGCTTTATCATCAGAGGAAGGTGCATCTTTAATTGGAGTCTCTCCCTCTTTATAGCCTTTTGCACGAAGCCAATCCTCTAGACATACCAAAGCTTCTATAGTGTTCTTGTTCAATGAACTCCTCCAAGGACTTATTACTTTTTTTCCAATACTAAAGGTTGATTCAGAAGCCACAGTGGATATTGGAATGGCCAACATATCTCGAGCCATTAATGCAAGATTAGGAAATCGAGCTGCATTTTCTCTCCAAAATTTTAAAACATCAATATCAGACTCAAATTCTTCATTTGGCTCCTCTAAGTAAATGTCCAACTCTGTTTTTCTAACTTGACTTGTTTTCTTTCTACTCAGGAATTGACCAAAGTCTTCAAAGCCATCAACATGCACAGATTTTTTGCTACTTGGGTTACTTTCTCCAGAAACTACTGAAGGCATATTACCAACTTCTTTATAATGAGCAAACAATGAAAGGAGTGTTTGATGCACCTTATCCACATGGTCACCAACATTATCATAAATCTTGTCAAAAAAGTACTCAACAAAATTAAGTTTAAATCTTGGATCCAACACTGCAGCACAAGAAAGAAACAAATTGTATTCATCCCAATATTTTTCAAACTTCACAACCATTTTTGCAATCATAGCCTTCATGAAGTTAGGGGGATTTTTGTCGGTTTGAAATAAGCAAATATGAATTCTACACACTCCTTTAAAGTAAATATTGGCAGTGGGATTCTGTGAGGCTGAAAACAAGATAGTAGCATCATAGAATGGCTTCAAAAATTGGTGAATTTCTTTAACCTTATCCCACTCTTCATCAGAAAGTATGAACATCCCAAAACTAGTATCTCTTTGCCCCCAATACCGGAACACTTGTTCATAAAAGATAGCATGTTCAAGCATCAAAAAAGTGGAATTCCATCTCACACACATATCAATCCTCAATTTTTTAGTTGTAACCATATTAAGATCCTTCTCAGCTGTATCATAAAACTTCCTAATCCTAGGGCCAGACTTTTTAATGTATTTAACCCCATCACGAATCTTTGAAATAACATTATCAACCTTTTTGATACCAGCTTGCACAACCAAGTTGAGAATATGACAAGAACACCGAATTTGAAAAAATATCCCTCCACACAACAAATTTTTAGCAATACTAGTCTTCTTTTTCAAATTGGTAGCCATCTTATCATTGTAAGTAGCATTATCTAAAGTAATACTACCTATTCTATTATCAATTCTCCATTCAGCTAAAGACGATGCTACCTCATCAGCAAGAGAAACTCCAGTAAAAGGAAGTGAAATAGCTTTAAAACTGATAATTCTTTTATGCATTTTCCAATCATCATCAATCCAATGAGCAGTTATACACATATATTCATCAGAAGTATGTTCAGATTTCCAATTATCAGAAGTTAAAGCAATCTTACTATGTGCTTTTGATAACTCCCCCATCACAAACCCTTTTTCAGTTGCATAATGAGTCATAACATCCCTCTTAATTGTATGTCGACTTAATGGCTTACTTTCTGGTGTTAACCCTTGAATCATTTTCTTAAAAGAAGATAACTCAACAACACTAAAAGGTAACTTTGCACAAACAATAAAATCGACAATATCCCTTCGACTTCTTTCCCAATCAAAAGTCCAT
>QANZ01030436.1:182827-201086 GCA_003254925.1 Chamaecrista fasciculata | reverse complement strand
TGAGGAGAATAAGGAAAAAGGGGAAGAAGGGATTTGGAAATTGGATTGCATTTGATGTTATGTTTAATTCAAAAAAAAAAATTTCGGCTAGCCAAATTGGCAACAAAAATCAAAACTTAATCATGACTGTTTCAATTCATTAATCATATTTATATGATTATATATTTACTTATTTAGGTATTGGTAATTTGGTATTATATAATATAATATATATATATATATTAATACGGACCGGGCTTTCGGGCCGGGCTGAAAAAAAACCCGAGCCCGGCCCGTATTAAAACGGGCTTTTTAAAATTCGGGCTCGTTTTTTTTAGGGCTTTTATTTTCGGGCTCCTTTTCATTTTTTTCGGGCCGGGTAAATCGGGCCAGACGGGCTTTCGGGCTCATGATCAGGTCTATCGAATAAGATACGGATAGTGAAAATTAAATATTTTTTGGATATTGGGCGGAAACGGATATTACCTTTGGATATCCTATATCTGTTTGAAATGAACGGATAGTTATGGTACCCGATATCCGATACCCTATTACTTATTTAATTTTTATATTTTATATTCAATTTAATATCTTATATATAATTGTTTAAGCTTATTTAATTATATTTATATTTTTTAGTTATTTTATATTTAATTGTTTTATTTTAAAAAAGAAATTTAAAATATAAATAAATCATAATTTTATTTATTTATTTTAGTTAGTAGGTATTGGATATCGAGTACCTGATATATCCAATTTATAAAATAGGACACGTTATCATATATTTATACTTTTTTCTGATATTTCGGGTATTTGTCGGATATCGGATATCGAATAGGGATACTGATTTATCGAATACGGATATGGTACGGATATTGGATAGAGTGAATGGATACAGATACGAATAGTGGCAAAACCACCGGATACCCTATTTGTTGTCATCCCTACTCGTACGTAGACCAAACAATTGCTCTATAATTGGAACCAAGTGAGTCTTTAGCAACAAGTTAGACGAACAAGGAAGGTTGTTAGAAACAAGGCTAGACTTATAGCCCAAGGCTTCTCACAACAAGAAGGTATTGATTTTGATGAAACTTATGCTCCAGTAGCTAGATTAGAATCATTTAGAATGCTTCTTGCATATGCAACTTTTAAATGTTTTAAACTTTTTCAAATGGATGTGAAAAGTACTTTCTTGAACGGTTTTATAAACGAGGAAGTTTATGTCAAGCAACCTCCAGGTTTTGAAGAAAATAATTTTCCTAACCATGTTTATAAGCATTCAAAAGTCTTTTATGGTTTAAAGCAAGCTACAAGAGCTTGGTATAAAAGGCTTAGTAATTTTCTCCTTGGAAATGGTTTCACTAGAGGAAAACTTGACACTACTTTATTTATAAAAAGGCATAAACATGATTTGCTTTTGGTTCAAATATACGTCGATGACATTATTTTTGGTAGTACTAATCCAATTTTATGTGAAAGTTTTTCTAAGATTCTGCAATGTGAATTTGAGATGAGTATGATGGGCGAAATGAATTTCTTTCTTGGTTTTCAAATTAAGCAAACCAAAGAAGGTAATTTCATAAATCAATCCAAATATACAAAAGAGTTGATAAAAAGATTTGGAATGGAGAATTCTAAAGCTATGAGCACTCCAATGAGTCCGTCAACCAACCTTGATAAAGACGAAAATGCTAATAATGTTGATCAAAAGTTATATAGAGGTATGATTGGCTCGTTACTATATATATTTAACTGCTAGTAGACCTGACATCATGATTAGTGTCTGCAAATGTGCCATATTTTAGTCTAATCCTAAAGAATCACATCTTGTTGTTGTAAAGAGAATCCTTAGATATATGGTTGGCACTATTGATTATGGTTTATGGTATCCTAGAACTAATGACTTTGACTTAGTTGGATACTCAGATGCAGATTATGAAGGAGATAAAGTGGATAGGAAAGGGCATACGTTCAAATTAAGTTTCATGCTAAGCCCAAATAATTTTTTTTTCTTTTTGCTTGTTTTTAGGTCCCCACGTCATTTTTTAGGCTTAAGCATTTTGCCACATAATGTCTATTTGGTTTCACTTTGACACAAATAAAATAGTCCAATAATGTAGGCACCCATTATTGATGGTTTCTCAATTGCCCTACATTTCTCTTGCTCTCTCTCTCCACAATCATGTGGAGAGAGAGGGCATACGTTCAAATTAAGTTTCATGCTAAGCCCAAATAATTTTTTTTCTTTTTGCTTGTTTTTAGGTCCCCACGTCATTTTTTAGGCTTAAGCATTTTGCCACATAATGTCTATTTGGTTTCACTTTGACACAAATAAAATAGCCCAATAATGTAGGCACCCATTATTGATGGTTTCTCAATTGCCCTACATTTCTCTTGCTCTCTCTCTCCACAATCATGTGGCGCCCTCTTTCCTTATTTTTTTTATGAGATAATCCTCAATCAAATCATCTTTCCTACCCAAATTGATTATCATGAGATTTTCCCTAAAACGTTTTCCTTATTTGCACCTTCTCTTCTGGGAATAAAGGTGAGAGCTTCCATAAAACACTTATCCTATCACCTTCTCAAAGTCGTTGTGCACTCTATACTAAATATTTTTTTCATGGCTTCCAATTATGGCTCTCTCTCAATTGTCAAAATTGACTCGTCAAGCTTATTAAAATCTACTCTTGAGTATCACTCCAAGAGCTCTCCTTCCACTCCTCAACCATCGGCTTCATATTCCTCTCAATCTGTTAATGAATCCATTGATACAAGCATCTTGGTGAAACACACTTTTCCTTACAAAGAAGACAAAATCATTGAGCTTAACACCATTGTTAAAGATATCCAAGTTTATGTTCACGATCTTAAACGTGAAATTGTCGATCTTGAGCTGATGATTATAGGGCAACATCACCAACTTGTCAAACCGCTTATGGAGATTCTTAATAAACTCTAGATAATTAAGAACTCGTTGTACTCAACTTTTCAAGTTCATTGATATGATTTCCCTATTTTAGTTTCGCGATGTTTTCATTCTCTATGTTTTGATTATGTCAGTTGTAATCATCTTTGGTTGATTAATATAATTTCAGTTCTTTCGTGTTATTATTTTTACATATTTTTTTTTATGATGACAAAAAGGGAGAGAATTATTCCCACAAATCTAACTTTATTTATGCATGGAAAGATTTAAATAATTTATTCAAGGATCATGAATTAAGGAGGAGTTTTCCTTATCAATCGAGTGATTAAGGTGATTAAGGGAGTGTCGCATAATTAAGGAAAGATCTCTTACTCTCTCCTTCTCTTTGTAATTAAATATATGATTAAATAAGATTTGTAAATTAATTTTGTCATAATCAAAAAAGGAGAGATTGTTAGCCCTAAAAGGTTTAAATTAAAAAGTTTATTTTGATGATAACAAAATTAAATATGGTATTTACTAATATTATTTGACTGGTCCTTATTTGATTAATTCATTTTGTCAAATAATTAAAATTTTGTTTGTCACAAATTAAAGCATGACTTGACAATTATTTGAAATTGAGAACATATATTTTAGTCATGTGTTAGACCTATTTTTCCAATGTGATCAATTCCCGCTTTTAAGATAAAGTTGACCTTAAAATCTTCTTATCTACACTTTGTCATGATCAATTCTTTTTATGGAATAAATTTGATTATGAAATCAAGAGAAAATGAGGATGCACGTTTTTCCTATACCTCATGAAAATTCATTACATGACAAAGTGATAATCTCTTACAATTGATACAAGTTGACCTCAAAAGTGATTTTGATCAATTTTCTTTTTGGAAATAATTTGAAATTGAATCAATGATTTGCCTCTCACATTGCTCCTTCTTCACGTGCATGTATTGCATATGTGACCAACTTTCATTTGTGAATAAGTTGACATTAGATTCTTAATGTTATATATCTTTTTATAGCATATTAGAAGTTGACATTTTGTGAGATTATTCGTTATCAACTATTTTATCATGTAATTATTTTCTCACATTAAATCTCTTATTTATGATGAAGGGCGTGTGCCCTAGAAGTTTTTGTATCAAGACACATTTGAAGCCAAGTTCAAGAGACCACCTCCATGAATGTGGAATGTAAGTATAGAAGGACTAATCTGTTAGAAATGATTAGTTAGGTTTGGTATTTCAGTTACTGTAGATAGACTTGTTACTAGCTGAGTCTATAAATAATATATTGTAAATATACTTCAATATAATAAAAATACAGATTTTAGAAATCTTTAGATGGTATCAGAGCTTATACGCTCTTTAGGGTAAAACGCAATATGGCCGACTCCAGCGCTCACACCTCTGAAGCTGCTACGAATGGCGGAGATCGTCGACCAGCGCCACCACGTCCAGCGACGGCGATGGTGAATGCAACGGCGGCGAATCTGTTTGTACCTCACTCTTTCAGTCATCCGATTCCTGAGAAGTTGGAATCGACCAACTTCTTGAACTGGCGCCGACAGGTTCTTGCGCGCGGTCAAAGGCTACAGATTGCAAAAGTATCTCTTAGGCCCGCAATACGTTCCGTCTCGGTTCGCGAATGATGACGATGAGGCAAATGGAATTTTCAGCGAGGAGTTCTTGAACTGGGAGCAGCAAGACTCTCTGTTACTTTCTTGGCTCTTGACGTCAATGTCTCAGGCCATTACCGATCTTGTCATGGATTGTGATTTTTCGCATGAGGTATGGGATCGTTTACAGATTCATTTCTCGTCCAAGACTCGAGCAAAGGTTACCAAGTATAGGACTCAGCTGCGCACGATGAAGAAAGGTAATCAAACCTTACATGACTATCTCTTGCAGATCAAGAAATTGGCTAATGCGTTAGCATCAGTAGGTGCTCCAATTACAGTTACAGAGCACATTGAAGTGATTTTCGAAGGGTTGGATGAAGATTATGATTCTTTCATAACTTCTATGAATACTAGAGTAGAATCTTTTACGGTTCCAGAGCTTGAAGCTCTTCTCATGACACAGGAAGAACGTATAAGCAAGAAGAAAAAGGCGGTAGAAACTCCACTTTCTGTTAATATTGTACAGCATCAGTACAATAAAGATAGGAGGTCGAATTTTCAGCCTACACAGTATGGGTATAGGAATCAGAATTATAATGCCAATAGCAATCATAGTTATAATGGAAATGGCAATCAGTATCAACAGCAGAGTTCACAGAGAGGTGGTAGAGGAAGAGGAGGTCGTGGTGCTAAGCATAATAATTCTAATGCTAAGCTAATCTTTCAGTCATGTGGAAAGACAGGGCATATGGCATTTCAGTGTCATTTTAGATTTGATCAAGAGTTTGAGAGCCCCTTTGCTTCTACTGATGATTCCTCCAGTAATGTTGCAAGTAGATCAAAGCCTAGAAACACAGTGATGATGACTACTTCAGAAGCTTTGTATGATCCTGCTTGGTATCTAGATTCCGGAGCATCGTGCCATGTGACACCAGATCTTTCAAACCTACAGCATCAGGAGTTTTATGGTGGCAATGATCAGGTTTATATTGGAGATGGTAAGCCTCTTTCAATTGAGCATATTGGTAGGTCTGAGATGCAGTTTCTTTCTAAGCCTCTTATTTTGTCTTCCTTGTTGCATGTTCCATCTATGAAAAAGAATTTGCTAAGTGTGTCTAAGTTTGCTAAAGACAACAAAGTCTTTTTCGAGTTTCATTCTGATGTGTGTTATGTTAAATGTCAGGATTCCAAGAGGATTCTTCTTAAAGGTCACCTCAAAGATGGTCTCTACGCATTTCATGAGTTGTCTCTTAGTCCTCAATCCTCTACTTGTAGTACTAATTCCAAAATTTGTGACAGTTCTCTTGTTCAGAATGTTAATAGTTCTTTTCATTGTAATGTAGTATCTTCCACTACTATTGATACTTGGCATAGAAGGTTGGGTCATCCATCTGACTCTGTTCTTTTTCAAGTTCTCAAAAGTTGTAATGTTCCAAAAAAAAGCAATAAAACTAGTTTTTGTAATTCTTGTTGTTTAGGGAAGCATCACAAACTTCCTTTTCCTTCGTCTGCTCATTCTTTTAATAAGCCTTTTCAGCTTATTCATTCTGATGTTTGGGGACCAAGTCCATATGTTTCTCCTAGTGGTTGGAAATATTATATTGTTTTTATTGACTCCTTCACACGATACACTTGGCTGTTTCCATTAAAAAATAAATCTGATGCTCATACAGCTTTTCTGAATTTTAAAAATCTGGTTGAAAATCAATTTAATTCTAAAATCCTAGCTTTTCAATCAGATGGTGGAGGAGAGTTTATTTCTATTTCTAAAACACTTGCTAATTGTGGTATTGTTCACCAAATTAGTTGTCCTCATACACCTCAGCAAAATGGTCTTGCTGAAAAGAAACATAGACATCTTACTGAGTTTGCTTTATCATTAATGGCTCAATCTTCATTACCACTTACTTTTTGGGATCATGCTGTATCTACAGCTGCTTATCTTATAAATAGGTTGCCAACACCTGTTCTTGAAAATAAATCACCCTATGAGGTATTGTATTCCAAATTGCCTGACTATTAAGAACTTTAGGTTGTGTTTGTTTTCCTTATACTCGGCCCTATAATGCTCATAAATTTGATTTCAAATCAGTTCCTTGTGTCTTTCTTGGGTATGATAATAAATACAAGGGTTATAAATGCTTTGATCCTAAAGCAAATAAAATGTACATGTCTAGACATGTTTTATTCAATGAGCATCAATTTTATTATAAGGAGTTTCCATCTCAGTCTCTTCTCACTCATTCTTCAGTTCCTATTAATCTTGTCTCACCTATTTGTCTAAGGGCTGTTTCTTCTTTTGCATCTCAACATGCTCAATTAACTTCTCCAATGTTACCTGATCAAAGTCATTTATCTACTTCTGCTACTGTATTGCCTGTTCCTAATATTTGTGAAGCAGATGAAAATTTTTTGGAGCATTTACAGCAGTCACAGCAGCCGTGTACTGAAGTTTCAGTAGAAAAATCTGCAGAAAATTGCTCGCAGCATTCACAACTATCACTGTCAGTTGGTAGAAACTCTGACATTGGCAATACGTCTCCAGCTACACCTGAAGATAAGTCTGTGCAGCAGCTGGTGCCACCTGGACACTCTATGTTAACAAGGTCTAAGACTGGTCATAGTAAGCCTAAAGTTAGAGTCTACACTTGTACAGATTCATTGCCTGTTGTGTCTTCAGAACCAAAGAATGTAAAGGCTGCCCTTCAAGATCCAAAATGGTATGCTGCTATGAAAGATGAGTATGATGCTCTAATCAAAAATAAAACCTGTAGTTTAGTTGATTTACCTTCTAATAGAGATTCAGTCAGTTGTAAATGGGTTTTTAGGATTAAAACTAATCCAGATGGGTCTATTCAAAAGTATAAAGCACGTTTGGTAGCCAAGGGCTTTAACCAAAGGCCAGGATTTGATTTTACTGATACTTTTAGTCCAGTTATAAAACCTGCTACAGTTAGAACAATCCTCACTATTGCCTTGTCTAAAAGTTGGCATATCCATCAAATTGATGTCAACAATGCCTTCTTAAATGGAACCTTGTAGGAAGAGGTATATATGTCTCAACCACCTGGCTTTGAAGATACAAATTCTAAGCTTGTTTGTCGTTTGCACAAGTCTTTATATGGTCTTAAACAAGCACCAAGGGCTTGGTTTGACAAGTTGTCTGCTACTCTTTGCTCTTTAGGATTTGTTGCTTCTAAATGTGATTCCTCTCTTTTCATTAAGGAAGATTCCAATGCAACCTTGTATGTTCTTGTGTATGTGGATGATATTATCATCACAGGAAGCTCAAAGGAAGCCATTTCTACATTAATTACTGTGTTGCATTCTCATTTTCCTTTGAAGGATCTTGGATCTCTTAATTACTTTTTAGGAGTTCAGGTGAAGTATACTACAGAAGGTGATTTGCATTTGAGCCGAGATAAATATGTTAAAGATTTGTTGCTAAAGGCAAAAATGGGTGATCCTAAACCAATGCATACTCCTATGGTGGCTGGACAGAAATTGAATAAAGTGGGCAGTTATGATTTTGAAGACCCTGTTTTGTATAGGTCTGTTGTGGGTGCTCTACAATATGTGACATTGACTAGACCTGAAATAGCTTTTTCTGTAAACAAGGTTTGTCAGTTTATGAAGTGTCCTAAGGAGGATCATTGGAAAGCTGTAAAACGAATACTGAGATACTTAGCAGGAACAATTTCATATGGTTTACTGCTTAAGAAATCTAATTCTTTGGCAGTAGTGGCTTTTTGTGACTCGGATTGGGCCTCAGATGTGGATGATAGGAAGTCTACTTCAGGTTTCTGTGTTTATCTCGGGCATAATCCAATTACTTGGTCATCAAAGAAGCAACCAACTGTATCAAGATCTAGTACTGAAGCTGAATTTCGCAGCTTAGCTACAACAGTCACTGAAATCTTGTGGTTACAGTCTTTGTTCAAAGAACTACATCTTCAGCTACCTACAATACCAGTGGTGCATTGTGATAACCTCAGTGCAGTTTTACTAGTTGCAAACCCTGTTCTGCATTCCAAGACAAAACACATGGAGATTGATTTGTATTTTGTGCGAGAACTTGTCATGCATAAGAAGCTACGAGTGCAGCATTTACCAGCATTTGCACAAGTTGCAGATATTCTAACTAAGTCAATTTCTAGCACTATGTTTCCAGTTTTTAGGAGCAAACTTTCTGTTGTTCCACTCCCTTCAGTTTGAGGGGGGATGTAAGTATAGAAGGACTAATATGTTAGAAATGATTAGTTAGGTTTGGTATTTCAGTTACTGTAGATAGACTTGTTACTAGCTAAGTCTATAAATACTATATTGTAAATATACTTCAATATAATAAAAATACAGATTTTAGAAATCTTTAGATGGAAGACATGATTAACAACCATTTGAATGATGATTTATGCAATAATGATGATTCTCGAAATGGAGGCTTGGTGAACACTCTATAAAGGGAGCATGGTCATCACATTTCTTCACACCCCAAAAGCAAAGCATTCTAGCTATTCTCTCTTCTCTCACTATAGCCATTTGTTAGAGATATTCTTGAGTTAAATTTCTGCCAAATTCTTGAGAGATTATTTCTTGAGTCTAGTGCCAGTTTGATCCACTTTTTAAGAGTATCAAAATACTTGAACATTATTGTATCCCCTAAATTATAAAAGGGATAACCACTTTTATTCTTTCCTAAGTCGTGGGTGAGCGAGTGAAAAAACCCTTCTTGACTTCGTTGTGGGTGAACGTGTGAAAGCCCTTTCTTAAATCCGTTTTTGGTGAGGGTGGGAAAACATTATCGCTGGTGGTGAGCGAGTGAAAACTATTGTAAGTCGTTACTTGGAGCGGGGTGTAAAACAAGTTGTTATTGAATATAAAAATCTCTTGTTGTGCAAGGGGACTAGACGTATGTCATTCGGGCAAAACTAGGATAAATATTGGTGTTGTCTTTCTCTATCTCTACTCTTTTAATTCCCGCATATTTATTTATTGCTAAATTATTTTAATTAGTTGTTGAGTAATTTAAAAGTAATTTTTAAAAGAATTATTTTTATAACACCTATTCACCCCCTCTAGGTGTAACTTTCAATATTCGTACCCTATCCGATATCTGATATCCAACGGGTACCCGAAATACCCGAAATATTCAACAAAAAAAAAAGAGTATGGGTAGGATATTCTATTTTATAAATTAGATGTATCGGGTACCTGATATCTAGTATCCATCAACCAAATTTTAAATTTGTATTTTAAATTATAAAAATTAAATATAAAATAACTAAAAAAGATTATATAAAATATATATATAAATATAACTAATTACGTTTAAATAATTATATATAAAATATTAAATTGAATGTAAAATATAAAAGATAAATAAGTAATAGGGTATCGGATATCGGGTATCCTAACTATCCGTTCATTTCAGACGGATATAGGGTATCTAAGGACAATATCCATATCTGCCCATTATCTAAAAAATATTTGATTTTTACTACCTGTACCTTATCCGATATTCGGTATTCAACATATACCAAATAATTTTTTCAGATGGATATAAACAGATACCTTAATAATCTTAAAAGATTGTCATCCCTAACTCCATGTGCAAGTCTGTTAGATGTTGGTAATTTTGTTTAATCATTCTTTTGTGCATGAATAATGGAATTGTTCCCCTATTTTCCTTGAATCGTTTTCTTTGCTTTCCATTTTGTTGTAAAGTTAGTTGTTCAGCTGTTTACATTTTATTTATGGTCAAGAATTTAAATTGATCTTACATGTATGGGATAAATTTTAAATCGGTCATAAATATATCATTTGTTTCACATTAGTCCTACATGTTTTTATAATTTCTTAAATTAGTCCCAAAATAATGAACATGTGGTCATATCGCTCTCGTTTCAAGTTTAAAATGTAACGAATCTAGAACTACAGGTTGTGTTTTACAAGCATTTTCTCTATCTAATTGAGACCATTAACAGATGATGTCAAATTAGATCTCGAAAGTGTGGGCCCTAAAATCAAAATTTGATTTTACCTCGATTGCTAACAGTCTGAACTAAATATGATCACGGGCCTCAAAGCCCGCCTGACCCGATCAACTCGATCCGAAAAAAATGAGCCCAAAAAAAGGAGCCCGAATCTAAAAAAGCCCGTTAAAAAACAGGTCGGGCTCAAGTTTTTTTTTCAGCCCAGCCTATTTCTATATACATATATTATGTATCTAATTATTAATATTATATATATTAATTAATATAATAACCATTCAATTCAGAATATATATATATATATATTTATATATAATAAATATATGACAAACTCAGAAGTTGTATGGGGTTGGATGTTCGCTGATCGCCTATTTGTCTTCCTCCACAATTCAATTTAGAAATTAGAATCTTGTTAAATTTAATTACATTCAATATTTCAATTCAATTCCCAAATTCCAAATCAATTACAATCAATTAT
This sequence comes from Chamaecrista fasciculata, assembly GCA_003254925.1. Lineage (NCBI taxonomy): Eukaryota > Viridiplantae > Streptophyta > Magnoliopsida > Fabales > Fabaceae > Chamaecrista > Chamaecrista fasciculata. The sequence continues at coordinate 190,083 of QANZ01030436.1, read as the reverse complement.
AATTTTCAAAATTAAAAGAAAAAGTTGACTATTCACTGTTGTCTTCCTATTCCATTCTAGTCTACCATCTCATCTGCTTTTGAACAACTAAAAATTGAAAGGTCACTTATCTCTGCACCTCTCCTTTCTCTCAAACTTGTTCATGCTAAATCCTCTATTTCCTGTATGTGATTTTCGATTCTGGTGTTCTTGTTCTATATTTTTGGTGCACCGATACGTGTTGTTGTGCTCATCTCGTCTCATCGCCTTTCCCGTAAGTAATTTTTTTAGTAGTTCTCGTCTCACTGTTCTCCTAATCTCACTGTTTTATCTTTGATAAAACCTCATGGAAACCAGTTTCATTTTTTTTTATGTTGATGAGTAGTTCTTGTTACTTTCTTCCTTCCTATTGGAATATATTTTTTTAGCCTGACTATTGGAATATTCTTTAGTGGCTCAATTGACTCTATGAGAAAATTTATAATCATTAAGCATGTGACAGAAACGCATTTTGGTTGAAGAGGTGGAGGTACCATTGAGATTCAACTTTGTGTTTAGTTTAGAATAAGTATTTTTTGGTTGGTGAAATTGATATTTCTTCAGTAATATAAGGTAATGCTAAAATAATACAACTTTTTCAGACTTTCTTAACAGGGTGGAATTTCTCTTAACTATTGATATAAGATAGAATAGTGTGGCTTACTATTAATTATTACAAAGATAAAATTATTAGTTATTTTTTTAGGAAGATTAATTTACATGCCAATAGAACTAATAGTTTTTTAAATAGGGTAAAATACAAAAAAGTACCTGTGGGTTTGGTTAATTTCACATCAGTGCTGTGTGGTTTAAAACGTCTCACTTTAGGTATATGTGTCGTTTAGCAACTAGGGTACATGTGTTTTTGTTCGTTAATTTTTATAGAAAATGCTGACGTGGCGCAATCTTAGCCATCTATTTCCAATGTATCTTAGCCGTCGATTTCTATTACATCTTAACCGTTGGTTTCTCTTGCATCTTAGTCGTTGATTTTCACTCAAAGGTTAAAATCTAATTTTTGGTTTTCAAACTATGGAATAAGTTTCATTTTGGCCATAAAAGCTATCTTTTATTTCATTTTTGTCCTTAAACTTTCACATTTTTTCTGTTTTGATCTCCAAAATGTAATTTTATCGCAATTTTAACCGTTATTCTTAATTCAACCACAAATTTATCACCAATTTATAATTGATCTCCAAAATGTAATTTTATCCCTGACCCATTCTTATCTCATTATTCTCAACTTCCTCCTCTTTTTCATCATTTTCATTCATTTTAGTCCCAAATCATCAAAATAAATTTGTAAAGTGTCCTAAAACTCTTCCAAACATTCCAATTTAGTCTTTAATCCAAAAATCTTTCAGGGACTAAATTGATATACGGAGACTAAATTGAAATAATAAATTATTAAAAATCCTAAACCGTAAAACCCCCATTCGAACATCATCATCATCTTCATCTTCTTCATCTTCATCAATATCATCATCTTCATTTTCATCAATATCATCATCTTCATCCAAAAGGATGGAACACGTGACTGCAATTCAGAATCAATCTCAGTGTATCGTGATCTTTGAATTCGCTCAAGCAAATCGCACACTCTAAAGCTTCCTTCCCAATTTTCAGGTCTTTAATGGCGGAATAAACGATAATAGGGAATGTGTCGAGTGTTTTCGGATCGATACCATCACCGGATGAACCATCGTCGGCGGTGGTGTGAACCGAGTTTCTGGCAGAGAAGATTGTTCCGAAGCAGTGGAGAAGGAAGAGGAAGTAGAAGCCAACAAACGCGAAGACGCAAAAGATGGCCACAATTAGCATGAATCATAACGATGTGTTCACGTTTTGGAATACTGGTTGTGAACCTTCAAGACCATCGGCGCCGCTGGCGAAAGAACAAGGAAGAGGATGATATGTGGTTGTGTGAATCGAATCATTTGGATTTGAAGAGAGAGAAAATTGGAAGAAATAGATATTGAGCTTTTTTGTTTGTTTGTATGTATAAGAAATATTGAATTCAGAGAATCAAACCTTGTTGATGATGATTGATCTTGGACTTCATGGAAGGAAGAAGAAGGAAACCCAGAAGCAAGAAGAACACTGGTTTAAAAGAGAAGCCTCTGGTTTTTGCTGCAACTTTTTCAATTTTTGGACCAAAATGAAACTTATCCCATAGTTCGTGGATCAAAATTTGATTTTTTACTAAGTCACATGCTTTTCCGTCTAAATTCTAACGGAAAAAAAAAAGTTTAAGTACTTAATGTGGGTAACGTCAAAATACACAGGTACCCAAAGTGAGACGTTTTAAACCACACAGCAGTGATGTAAAATCGGGCCAACCACAGGTACATTTTTTGTATTTTACCCTTTTAAATATGATCTTTTAGGTTTCTTAACAACATCCATGGCTACTGAAGCAATTGATAATGCAATGGAAGATGTAAATGAAAAAGTTGGAAGATGGGTCTGCTCAATGCAATCATTACAAAAAGATTTTTGTTGGAGAATAAAATAAAGGTACTTCACATTTAAGTCGTCATTTAGTTATATGTAAGCAGCGTGCATTGCCTGACATTAGAAAATATAGTTAATTGGCCAGCATATCTGAAGATGATGGGTCTACAAGTTTGGGTACATGGACTTTTGATTAGGAAAGAAGTCGAAGGGATATTGTTGATCTTATTGTTTGTGCAAAGTTGCCTTTTAGTATTGTTGAGTTATCCTCTTTTAAGAAAATGATTCAAAGGTTAGCACTAGAAAGTAAGCCATTGAGTCGACATACAATTAAGAGGGATATTATGACTCATTATGCAACTGAAAAAGGGGTTGTGATGGAGGAGCTATCAAAAGAAATTGGTAAGATTGCCTTAACTTCTGATAATTGGAAAGCTGAGCATACTTCTGATGAATATATATATATATATATATATGTGTGTATAACAGCCCATTGGATTAATGATGATTGGAAAATGTAGAAAAGAATTATCAGTTTTAAAGCTATTTCACTTCTTTTTACTGGAATTTCTCTTGCTGATGAGGTAGAATTGTCTTTGGCTGAATGGAGAATTAATGATAGAGTAGGTAGTATTACATTGGATAATGCAGCCTACAATAATGTGATGGCTACCTATTTGAAAATCAGGGTTGTTATTGCTAAAAATCTATTGTGTAGAGGGATATTTTTTCAAATTCGGTGTTCTTGTCATATTCTAAATTTGGTTGTGCAAGTTGGTATGAAAAAGGTTGATAATGTTATTTCAAAGATTTGTGATGGGGTGAAATACATTAAAAAGTCCAGCCCTAGAATAAGAAAGTTTTATAATATGGTCGAGAAGGATCTTAATATAGTTACAAATAAAAAATTGAGGGTTGATATGTGTGTGAGATGGAATTCCACCTTTTTAATGCTTGAACATGCTATCTTTTATGAACAAGTGTTTTGGTATTGGGGGAAAGGGATCCTAGTTTTGGGATATTCATACTTTCTGATGAAGAGTGGGATAAGGTTAAAGCAATTCACTAATTTTTGAAGCCTTTCTGTAATGCTACTGTCTTGTTTTCTGCCTCACAGAATCCCACTACAAATATTTACTTTAAAAGAGTGTGTAGAATTAATATTTGTTTATTTCAGACCTACAAAAATCTTCCTGGCTTCATGAGGGATATGATTGCAAAAACGGTTGAAAAGTTTCAAAAATATTGGGATGAGTACAATTTGTTACTTTCTTGTGTTGCGGTGTTGGATCCAAGGTTTAAAATGAATTTTGTTGAGTACTTTTTTGACAAGATTTATGAGAATGTTGATGAGCATGTGAATAAGGTGCATCAAACATTTCTTTCATTGTTTGAGCATTATAAAGAAGTTGGTAATATGACTTCAATAAATTCTGAAGAAAGTAACCCCTCAAGTAGCAAAAAAATCTGTGCATATTGATGGCTTTGAAGATTTTGGTCAATTCATGAGTAGAAAGAAAACAAGCCAAACAACATAAACAGAGTTGGACATTTACTTGGAGGAGTCAAATGAAGATTTTGAGGCTAATATTGATGTTTTAAAATTTCGAAAAGAAAAAACAGCTCGATTTCCTAAACTTGGATCAATGGCTCGAGATATGTTGGCCATTCCAATATTTACCGTGGCTTCTGAATTAACTTTCAATATTAGAAAAAAAGTAATAAGTCCTTGGAGGAGTTCGTTGAACAAGAACACTATAGAAGCTTTGGCATGTTTAGAGGATTGACTTCGTGCAAAAGGCTATAAAGATGGAGAGGTTCCAATTAAAGATGCACCTTCTTCTGATGATGAAGCTGTATAAATTCCAACCACTGAGGCTTTAATGTGATAAGTCTTATTTTTGTTTTTTGTTTTAATTAATTCCTCTATTTCAATTGTTTCATGTTGTAAGTTTGATAAAAAAAAATAGAAACTAATATTTTGTTTGTGTTATGTCAAAGGTACTAAAATTTACTTCCTTCTTTTTCATGGTTTATTTCATTCTTATTAGTTTGAGGAGCAATAATATGTTTGTATTGTGTCAGCAGCTTGCAAAATATTGGAGGAGTAGAAGATTTGAAGATTGATGGAGGGCTGGAAGCTTTGAATTTTGAACTTAGAAATTTGTTTAATTTGATTTACTATGTTATACTTATGAGTTTATGGAAATTTATATTTTTTTGGTTGTTTAAGTTGTGTTTTTGAATTTATGACTTACCTAATTACGTTTGAGAATCTAGACTTTTGATAAATTATTGTTGTGATGTGAAATTTGGATTTATGTATTTATTTCTAACACTTTGACATATATATATACTAGGGGTTTTGCGTGCATTTAAAGTTTTGAATAATTAAGAGTATAGAATCATATAAAAAATTAAAAATAGATAATTTTGTTAATTTTTATATTAATAATTAAAAACACAAAAAAGATGATCTCATGAAAATATAATTCTTTAGATACAGGGAATATTATGCAAGTAGTTGTGAGAGAAGTTATATATATATATTTAAATGAGAAGTTATATTTAGTGTGTGAGGGAAGTGGATGAGCAGAGAGAGTAGTGGATATTTAGCATGTAGTGGTGCAAACTGTGCAGTTTTTGTAAGGTAAAGCGGTTATTGTATTTTTTAGTTTTATATAGTAAAGCGGTTATTGGATTTTTTATTTTATTATATTATATATTAATTTATATACATATTTATTTTGTGTGCTTTTTATTTCTTTGATTTTTTTTTAATTTTTAATTGTGTAATTTTGATCGACTAGAAGCATCCTCACACATATAATGTAGTATAGATATATAACAATTTACATATATAAAAAAAATCCTATCTATATGCTTTTAGTTACAAAAAATGTTGGTTTTTTTATATGCTTTCATATATATATATATATATATATATATTTATAATTTTAAAAAATAAAATAAGTGTGAGTACTTATTGTCTAAAATCTAGCATTTGCCTCATTCATCTCACTCTCACTATTATCTTATAAGTTTAGATTTGCATTTTTTCAACTCATACACTTTTTTCAAAAAAAAAATGTTTTCAAGTGAATACGGGCTCGTTTTTAAACGGGTCGAGCCCAGCCCGCAAAAAAAGGGGCTCGGGCCCTAATTTGTTGTGTTACCCCTCTCCCTAAAACCCTGGCTCGCGATCAGGTACTAAATAAAGAAAATATTTATAAAAAACAACCTATAACTTTAGAGTCATTACATTACAACATTGAAACATTTTGGACCAAAATAAACTTTAAAATGTATACCTTCATAATCAATTTAAATAACATTCCACCTATATTTTTTAAAAATCAACTTAAATAATTACCAATGTCATGAAACCCAGACCGAACCGGACGGGCGAACCGGTCCGACCGAGACCCGAGAGTGAAGGCAGCTCGGTTTAGACCGCTTTGGACCGGGTCACTATTTTCAATGGAAAGTTCATTTTTTTAGTCTTTTTTTGTTGGTTTTGTGAGCCAAATACAAAAAAGTAATATGAAACTCAATAGAAAATATTGTAAACCTATTAAAACAAAGAAAATAACTCTTTTTTTTCATTTTTACTAACCTAATAATTATTCATGTTGTGACTTTTGGATATTTTAGTTATGTAAGACAATGAAATTATGGATTCACAAGTATATCTTATTGTTATATAAAGTTTATAGTTATATTTTATCAATTATGAAATATTTATATTTAAAATAATTAATATTTAATTTATTTATATAATTATGATGTCATCTGGTTCGACGGTCAGTCCAACCGATTGAACCAATCAACATATTGACCCGAAGGCTTGTTCGGATCACTCTCCAGTCCGATTTTAATAACATTGATAATTACTCATAGTAAATTTCTTCACATGGCACCAAAAAATCAACACTCGTTCTCGCACTATGTCTACTCATTCTGCCATGAATCGTTGTTGATGGAACAAAATAAGCTAGCACGTGGTGTGGAGTATTTTATACAATGTTATTAGAATCGGACCGAATCATGACCTAACCAGTCAAATCAATGGTTATATCGATGAACGAGTCAGTTTGATCTTCAAAATTATTTTGACATTCCAACTGAATTTGATAAAAAATAACTAGACAAAATTTCTAGAATTGAGTAAGGGTGCGTTTGGATTCTAGAGTTAAGGTAAAGGGGAATAAAGGAATGGGGGAGGTAATAAAGGAGAGGTAAAAGATTTGTGTTATAAAGGAGGTTTTTAGTAAATTGTGTTTGGGAAAATGAGAGATAAAGGAGGAATTATGATGTGAAATTATTTTAAAGGGTATGTAATGATTGTGGTGGGTTGAAATAATAGTATTGGTATTTTAAATTTGTATAGGGGTAAAAATGGTAAAAATAAAGGAGGATAAATGAGTGTTGTTTTTTTGTTTGTTTTGGTGTTAGTAAAGTGGTATGAGTAATGATTGCCTCGAAATTTGTGCTAAATGAGGAAGTTAATAAAGGAGATTTTTGGAGTGGTAAGGTAAAGGAGGATGGAGGTGTGAATGTGGGACCAAAATGTAATTTTTGAGTAGTGAATTGTAAACTTTAAGGGACTACATTATATATTTTTCCTGTTTACTGTCTTTTAATTTTATTTTAAAATTTTGATACTGCAAAAAATATTACCCATGTATATAATATAGGAGGGACCAAAATGTATATTTTCTGGGGTATGAATTATGTATTTTTCAAAATTTTCTTCTTCAGTAGTTGCAGAACCAAAAATATTA
>QANZ01030436.1:148175-173278 GCA_003254925.1 Chamaecrista fasciculata | reverse complement strand
AATTAAAAAAATGCAAAAATTAAAAATTAAAAAATGTCACCACTCTCTCTCCACTCACTCTCCCATATGAGGTAATTTCAAATTGGTCCTAAATATTTTATTTATTTTAGATGAGTCTTACATATTTGCATAATTTCTCAAATTGGTCCCAAACTTACTCTTTTATCAATATAAAAATTTAATATAATCTTCAACTTTAAATCAATTCAAACGTTACATGCATATTGGCGTGCCCGTTAGGGCACGCCAAGCCCCTAGTATATATATATACATATATAACTATCTTTGTATGTTTCTATCAAGTTCAGGTCTTCTCTTCATTTCTGAATGACTTGACTTTTTCATTTTCGGTTTTCTTAATTAAATTAGAATAAAATGGATCTAGTTTTCAAGTGTAGAGCCATGATCATATAATTTTTTATTAGTTTATATTTTGTAAGAAAATATTTTTATACAAAATAAGAAATTTAAATTTTGAGTAAACTAAAGTCTCTGGAAGATTATTAGTTTAGAACTTGATATTTAAAAAATTGAAATACACCGTTTAATCCTTAAAAAATCAAACGATATACTCTTTAATCCTTTAAAGAACAAAACATGATATTCTTTAGTCCATAAAAAGGACTAAAAAGTATATCGTTTGGAATTTTAGGGATTAAATTGTTATTTTAATTTTTTTTAAGAACTAAGTTGTCAATTCGATAAATTTTCAAAGATTAAATTGTTAGTTTACTCTAAAATTTTTTGTTACTTTTTATAATTTAACGACTAAAACCCATTTTTGGCCTCTCACATATTACCTATTTCTCAATTTAATCCTTAAATTTTCTTTCTCAATTTCGTTCCTCACAAATGTTTCCGTTATCAAAGTTAATTACTAGTCCCTCTATCCAATTTTCAACGAAGTTGGTGATATAGAACCATTAAATGATTATGTGTCAAGTTAAATGATAATAGAGGAATTAACTTAGTGTCAACATTTAATAGTAGTGTCACATCACTAACTCCATTAAAGATGGATGGAGAGACCAAAATGAGAAAGAAAATTGAAAGAGGACCAAATTGAGAAAAGAAAATAATACATAAGGACCAAATAGAGTTTTAGTCATAATTTAACAGATATTTTGAATATTTTATATATTAAGATAATAAGAAGAATATACTTTTTTTTAGGGGATCCTGAATAAGAAGAATATACTTAGTTGGCTCCATAAAAAAAAAATCACAAATCACAAATGATCAATTAGTAAATCAAAATTAAATACTAATTATTAAATGTTCATGAAAACTCCATGGTACTATATTATAATGAACAAAAATGATCTGGCACAATATGATTTGATAATGTGCAACCAAGAAAAGAGAAGATATTCAAGATTACCCAACCAATAGCACATGCCCTACACATGATTGATCAAATTATAAATAGGGTTCACTCTTCCTTCCCATTTCAACCACACAACACAACACAACACACACTTTATTTCTTCCATCTTTTCATTATTGTTCATAGTATCTTAGTATTGTTACTTTGAAATTTTGCATCATGGCTGAGGAGAAACACCACCACCACCTCTTCCACCACCACAAGGACGAGGATCAGCCTCCGGCCACCGATGAATTCGGCGCCCCGATAGTCGATGAGGTTGACTACAAGAAGGAGGAGAAGCACCACAAGCATCTTGAGCACCTTGGTGAGGCTGGTGCTATTGCTGCTGGTGCTTATGCTTTGGTAATTTTTCTTTGATCAATTTTATTTTGAGTAAATTAATAATTCAGTCTTTAAAAAATTATTGAGTTGACAATTTTGTCCTCGAAACATCTAAACATGATATGTGTTAGTCATTTCTATAGATCAAAGAATAATTGTTTGATTCTTTCAAGAGTATACCATTATATTTTAGTCTTTTAGTGATTGAGTTATTATCGACTCGGTGATATTTTAGAGACCGAATTGTAAGTTTACTCATTTTATTTTTCATAATATATGTTCCAATTCAAAATTGAGTAAATTAATAACTTAGTCTCTAAAAAATTATTTAGTTAATAATTTGGTCCTTGAAAAATTAAAATGCACAGTTTCATTTCTCAGAGATCTAAATGATATATTCTTTTGTTTCTGAAAAAATCAAACGATATACTCTTTATTAGTCCACAAAAAAATTAAAAAATATATTGTTTGGATCTTTCGACTAAATTTTATATATGTATATATATATATTTAAATTTTATTTCAATTGATCTCGTCCATTATATATTTTTACAAATATCAACTTTTTAATCTCTAAAATATTATTCGTAGAGATTAAATATTTGATGTTTATTTATATAGATAAGAGAGAGCCTATTATTTGGCCCTTAAATTTAATTACACCGAGTCAATGAATTAGTCTCTAAATAATTGAAATATATGATTTTATCCCTAAAATATCGTAATTGTCAACGCTTTGGTCTTTGTGACGATTTGATTCTTGAATTTGAATTGATTTTATACTTTTTGATCCTTAACTTTATACTTTTTGATCTTTGAATTTGTACTAAACTTATACTTTTTGGTCCTTGAATTTGACCTAAGTACTAAATTATTAACGATTGCAATAATTCAAGGATTGAGTCATATATTTCAATTATTGAGAGGCTAATTTAATTTATTGGTTTTATATAAATTCAGGGATCAAATAGTAAAAAGTATAATTTTAATATTCAAAGACTAAATTATAATTTTGGGACAAATTTAAGGACTAATTAAAATATAATTATCGTCTAGATTGAAGGTATACATGTTATTATTTTGGAAAAATGACAAGTTAAAAGGATTATATCTTATATTATATGGCTCCACCCCTTTCTAGTCGTCCATGTTTAAAACTATAGTCTATGAAATTAAAAATAAGAGAAAATTTACTATTTGGTCTTTCTTTCTTTACTAAGTTAACAATTTAGTCCCTTATTTATTCTACATACATATTTGCGTGCCTCTTAGGGCACGCAAAGCCCCTAGTATATATATATTGAGATGGTTGGATATATTAACTTATACAAATTTGTATTTGATGATATATATATATATATAGCATGAGAAGCACAAGGAGAAGAAAGACCCAGAACATGCCCATAAGCACAAGATAGAAGAAGAGTTAGCAGCAGCAGCAGCAGTTGGAGCTGGTGGATTTGCCTTTCATGAGCATCACGAGAAAAAGGAAGCTAAAGAAGAAGACGAAGAAGCTCATGGAAAGAAACATCACCATCTCTTTGGCTAAATTATATATATTTATATTTTATATTATAATAATTAAGAACATAGAAGCATATATTTGATACTTATTTATATAATTTATTAAGCTTCTTCAGCTTAATTATTATATATTTATATATGTATGTATGTATGTGTTCATCATCGTGTATTTTTATTTCTTAATTTTCCTACATGTGCGCCATTGCCCATATCCCTCAGGCGTACGAGTGTTGAATGAATAACCTTTGAGTGAGTTTGGAGAGAGTTTTTTTTTCTTTCTTTCTTTCTTTCTTTTGATGTTGTCTTCTCATGATCCTGTTGTATAACTTATGTGTCTATGCTAGTTGAATATTTATAATAATATGGTTAATTACTTTTCTTGAGTTGCTCATCTAGTATGTAAGAGATTAAGACTATTTTATTACTCGATTAATTCAAATTCAGTTCGTATCGTGCATTTGAATATGATACATCGAAGAGAGAAATTTTCAATAAGAATAAAATCTTGAATTCATGATTTGGAAATGTAGGAATGACATCATCTGGAAGGGTGTTAAAGTCATCCCGTTTACGGTTATTAGGTCTATTTTAACTTCTATTACATTATATGTTTAGTGTTTATGATCAGGTTCAGGCTTCTTCTATTAGTTTTGTTTAGGCAAAAGACCCTTTCGTGCCCTTAACGTTTGCAGTGACTTTTAGTTATGCCCCTAACGTTTCATTTGTGTCAGTTGTGCCCCCAATGCGAAACGTTAGTTTCAATTATACCCCCAATTTTACTTGTGTGTCAAGTTTTTGTTCTGAATTGAATATGTTGCAAGATGACTGGATAAATAAAACATCCCTGAACAAAAATTTTTTTGACATCTTCATCTTCATCTTCGCAAGCCTTATACCACGTAGGAAATGCCATAGTGGATAAAAAATTACTACCCTAAAATTTTTTTGACATCTTCATCTTCGCAAGCCTTATACCACGTAGGAAATGCCATAGTGGATAAAAAATAAATCAGGGATGTTTTATTTATCCAGTCATCTTGCCACATATTCAATTCAGAACAAAAAATTGACACACAAGTAAAAAAAAATTGACACATCAGCATTAAGTCAAAATGGAGGCATAATTGAAACTAACGTTTCACATTTGGGGCACAACTGACACAAATGAAACGTTAGGGGCATAACTAAAAATCACCGCAAACGTTAGGGGCACGAAAGGGTCTTTTGCCTTTTGTTTATGCTCTTAATTCTCCACAAGCTATTGCGTCATCAAATCACAATCAAAGACCCCCTACGGTAAGTCTTCTTTCGGGGGAGACTGCGATTATGAGCCGTAGACGCATTTTCTTGTATTTTCGTTCACTATTTTTTAATATGTCCAAAAAAAAAATTGAAGGCCAAAGTTTTAAATTGGTGTTTTATAGGGTAGATTTCAAATTAGTTCCTTATCTTTCTTTAGTTTTAGATTAGTCCTACATGTTTCTATGATGATTCAAATTGATCCCAAAAAAAATTAATGTGATCATATCTCTCTTAGTTTAAAGCTTAAATGAAACAATTTCAGAGCTACGAGCTTATTTTGACGAGTACTTTGAGACCATTAACAAAAGGTGTTAAATAGGGTCTCAAAAGTGAGTAACTCAGTTTACGATCAAATTAAACAAATAAAATTGGTCATATCTATCTCGTTTGAAGTTCGAATGCGACTAATTTGAATCTATGCACTAACTTTTGAAAAGTTTTTTCTTTATCTAGTTAAGATTACTAGCAAATGAGATCAAATCGTGTCTTGAAAGTATTTTTGAGACCAACTTGAAATATCATGGGAATATATAAGACTAATCTGAAACAAATGAAAGATATGAGATCAATTTGAAATCTATCCTAGATATAGGGGACCAATTTGAGACTCTGACCTTAATGTATCGTTAATAGTTTGAGACCACTTTATATTTATGGTTTTATTGACAATCTTTTGGCCACATATCGATCATTTATCATGGATAATCATAATTCTGGCTCCACTTTTATCATTTCTAATTGGATTAAGTTTCTTTTCTGAGGCTAAAGTATATAATTTTTTTTCCTCACCAAAAAAGTATATAATTTTTTTTTAAATTTAGTTATTAAATATTAAATTTTATAATTATTGAATAGTGATAGCTAGAAGGCCTTTAAAACTTTTAATTATATACAAAATACTAATTTTATGTTTTCATTAATTTATTCTTGAAAAATATTACTTTTAAAATTTTATAATTATTTTTATCATCAAAACTTAAAATTAGAATATTGTTACATTTAATAGTAATAAGAAATTCATTCAAAAAAATTATTAATTAAGAAATAAAAGAATTAAATTAACAAAAATATTTTTTGTCAGTTTTTAAAATTCACAGGAAATAAAGTTTAAAAGAGTTTTGTGCATTTAAACTTGTAATTAACTACAAAATTGTTATTTTGACCATAATTAACTCCAAAAAATTTTTAGAAAATTTAAAGATTTGCAAGGGAACTATATATCCTATCAGGATAGAATTGCGAAAGTCTTGCAAATAAATAAATGAAATGATGTTCACATTAGAAATTCAAAATTATAATAATTTAAAACTTGAAGGGAATAAATAATGCTTTGGAGGATATCGTTTGGTCATGTATCTAATATAAGCTCCCACCTGTCTGTTTTTTCAAACTGCGAATTAATTTGCGGGACAAAGATGGCCCATAAGTCATTATCATTACAAAAATGTGGAAGATAACGTCGGTTACGGTTATTTTAGCTACCTGTTATTATTTCTAAAATTGTCGGTAAGTTCAAATATCATGACGATTTTAATGATGGACGTTAACTTTTTTAATTAACTAGAAAACCTACTAGAGTTTACTGAGTCAATTAATTAATTCTAAATAATCAAAATATATGAGTTGATTTATGAAATGTTTCACTTATCAACTATTTGGTCTCTAGTAATGATTTGGTCATTGAATTTAAATTAATTTTATAATTTTTAGTCTCTGAATTTGTACTAAATTAATACTATTTGGTCATTGAATTTGAATTAATTTTATAGTTTTTGGTACATGAATTTGTACTATATTAATAGTATTTGATCTATGAATTTGGACTAACTTTATACTTTTTTGTTTTCTAAATTTATACTATTTGGTCCCTAAATTTGTACTTGTTGGTCTCTGAATTTAACCTGATTACCAAATCATTGAAATTGCTCATTCCATGTGTTGGAAACTAAAGGGTTTTTTCCACCAACAGAGAACTCACTCAGTTTAAATCTCTCTCTCTCTCTCTCTCTCTCTCTCTCTCTCTCTCTCTCTCTCTCTCTCTCTGTTATTCTTCCGCAATCAGTCATGGAAATATGATTATACCTCAAGTAGGTAAAGTCTCATCGCTTGGTGAAATTTGTGATGAGATGATCAACGTTTGGAACAATGTTGTCAAGATCGCTATTTAGGTTGTAAGATCTAACGATCTCGCAAGGCATTTTCTTGTAAAATTGGATGTAAGTTCGTTTTTTAGCAAGGTCGAGGTAGGATAGCTATTTTTCTCATAAGATCGTTAAGGTCGCTAATAATAGTTTTCGAAAAAAAAATTTGAGTCTAATAATGCATTTTTGGAGATATCCATTTTTTTTTGGAGGTCCAAAATGCTGCATTTTTTTTGAAGTCTAGATTGGTAATTTGTTCTTCGTAGCCAACCTAGTTCGAGTTCCTACTTGGTGGGGGTGCCGCGGAAGGGAATATGCCAAGCAGCCTTACCCCTGCTTTTTTTTTTTTTTTTTGCAGAGAGGCTGATTCTGACCCACGACCTTAGACCCCACGGCAAGCGTGCTTACCGCTGAGCCAAGTCGATCCTTCTTTAGATTGATAATTTGTTATTCATGTTTATTTATGTTGTTGGATACTTTGGTTTATGAAATTGTTTTACTTGTTAGCTTAAGACTCTATTTACGATAAACTTCTTGACATCTTTATAGTTAATTATAAGACTATAAATTTATGATGTTGGATAAGGATCTTAATATATGTTGTAGAGTACATTTATGAACATTTATTTATAAATCTATATATATTAGTAATTTTATTTATATTATCTATATAATATTTTTTTTAAAAAATCATAGGATCTTACTATCTTCGATCCGATCTATCTTATACCTCTTTCGATCTTGAGTAAGATCATGATCTTGACAACACTGGTTTGGAGATCAGTCTTGGTGGAGCAAAAGCGCTAGCAAGATCTAAAATATTAGCAATGACATCCAGATTAGTAAGTTCTGCAATGTATTTTTAATACTTGCTTGTATTTATTATTATGATTCGAGTTTCAGTCGTCCGATCGAGTCTTGGAGATCCGAAATCCCACAATGAAAAAAAAAATAGGATTTTGAATATATTTAAAGTCAAAACTTAAAATATATAATTCGAACGATAAAACATTAAGGGTGCGTTTAGTATGTTGTGATCACATACTCGTCATCTTATATACTATGGTATCTTAGATGTTTAGCGTTTGGTAACGCCATGATGTCGTCATACGTCGACATCCAAGATAACACCCTATCATCAGATGACAGCAAAAAGGGTGTGATATGATTTCGACACAAAAACTATGTTATCTCAGATGACAGGGTTTGCAAGGACATTTTTCAATCAAAGTTCCAATTTTATCCTTTATGGTTTATTTGTTTTTTTTTTAATAAAACTTACTATATATTTGGTTCCTTAATTTATAACTAGTCAACTAATTTGTTAATGAATAATCAAAATATATGACTCATTTATCGAATTATTTCAATTGTTAATATTTAGTCATTGGGTCAAATTTAGGGACCAAAAAGAAATTTAATATAAATTTAGGGATAAAAAAGTTTTAATAAGTATAAATTTAGGGATCAAAAAATATAAAATCAGTTCAAATTTAATGACTAAACATATATTTATTTTGAAAATATTAATATATGTTTTTAAGATGTTAATAAGGGTAAAGATGAAATTTTAAAGAAGATTAATGTTATTCACAAGAGAGTACCAAACATATGCATCTTATATCTGTGACATCTACTATTGTCTTACCAAACATTGATATTATAAATATCAGATATCTTATACTATGGTATCACATATCACGACATCTGAGATACTACGATATCTGAAATGATAGCGTACCAAACGCACCCTAAAACCTGTGTTTGTCAACAAATTGCAAAGTATGTTTTATATAACTAGGCTTATTTTTTAGGCAATCCAGCCTTCTTTGCCAGTTCATCACTAGTAAGCTTAGCTTCTTTTAAGTTTGTTGTTGTCTTGAGTGAAGGATTTAGATAAGTGAAAGATAAAGATAATTTAAAGGTAAAAATGCACTTTTGGTCTCATAACTTTTGCGCTCAGTTCTCAATTTGGTCTTGTAATTTTTTTCGTTGCATTTTAGGTTTTATATCTTTTACTCAGGTTGCAAAGTTGGTATTATATCTTTTGTTTAGGTTGCAGAATTAGTCTCATATCTTTAGATCAGGTGCAAAATTAGTCTCATATCTTTGTGTTAGGTGAGACTGATAATGGAACTTTTTGCTAAGATATGAAACCAATTCTACAACTTGACTAAAATATATGGGACCAAAAGTAATACGGGACCAAATCTACAACTCAAGCAAAAGATATAGAATCAAAAGTGCAACAAAAAAAAATTATGGGACCAAATTGACACCTAAGTAAAAGTTATGGATCAAAAATGTACTTTGACCTGATTTAAATTGTACTTATTTTCAATTAGAATTACTATAGAAGAAAAATGTTTTGTAATACCAATTTCTTTTGTATACAGGGATAGAGTAGAGTTTTTTGTGTTAAATTTATGGTAAAAATGAATCTTTCATCATATCATATCATATCATCATAATATATTAATTGTAAAAGAAAGTTTATATACCAAGGGGAAAAGCTTATAGAAGAGGAAGCTAACTCAGGAACTAACCACAAACACCTACGGACAAAATTAAAGCTGAGTCAGCAAACTAAAATACAACAGAAAATGAACTAAGTGCAACAACTTGACTAGATACATTGCAAATAAATAACTTATTTTTATATGAGAAAACTGATTGTTTGGTCCATGAATTTACATAAACTTAACTAATCAGTCACTAAATAATCAAAATACATGATTGCGTTCCTGAATTAATTCAATTGTCAAGTATTTGGTACCTAATGACAATTTGGTCTTGAATTTAAACTAATTTTATACTTTTTGGTCCCTGAATTTGCACTAAATTAATATTTTTCATCCTTGAATTTGAACTAATTTTATACTATGTGGTTCCTAAATTTGAACTAATTTTATACTTTTTGGTCTCTAAACTTGTACTAAATTTATACTCTTTAGTTCCCGTATTTGTACTGAATTTGACCTAGTGACCAAATCATTGACAATTGCAATAAATCAATGACTGAATAATATATTTTGATTATTCAGGGATTAATTAACTAACTCGGTGTAAATTCAGGGACCAAATAGTAGACTTTCCCTTTCCGTATTTCGTAATTAATGACTATAGTTTGTTGTTGCCTAAAGAAATAATATGTAGCGATTTCATTTGTTGCTGCCAAAGGTATAGGTATTAATAACTATATATTGAAGTTGCTACAAATTATTGTCTGTGAAAAAAGAGACTTTTTATGCCATATTTATAGGTATTGACTTTTAAATAATTGTTGCAAATAACATTCAAGAATGACAAATGTTGCTGCCAAAAGTATAGGAACTAGCAGAATTTGTTGCCAATGATTGCCAGTGGAAATGAAAAAATGTGGTCCCAAAATTATAGGTAGCAACTTCTTAAGCTACAAAAAAAAAAAAATAGTAGTAATATAAGATGCTACCCAAAGTATAGGTATTAGCAATGACCTTCTATCTTTGTCAATGATTATCTGCAAAAATGACAAAATGTTGATGTCAAAATTATAAATAGTGGCTTCTTAAAATCGGTTAATCACTGTAAAGAAAATTTAATAGCACATATGTTGCTACCAAAAGTATAATTATCAGCAACAACGTTGCTAAAGTCGCTGCCAGTGATTGCCTGCAAAAATGAGAAATCTTGATGCAAAAATCATAGGAAGTTATTTCTTAGCAATTACTACAAACAATGTTTAGTAGCAATTCATGTTGTTGTAAATAGTTATCTATAGCGAAGCCTTTGTCCCCTATTATAACTTCAATATCGAGGCCCCGATGTCACCGCCTAAAATTGTATATAATTGTTGTAATGACTATAAGGTAACTCTTTCTAGCATCCCAAAATCCAATTTCTGGCTAGCACCTAAAGTCCAACTTTTGATTGGCACCCAAAGTCTAATTTTCAGCTAGCAAACAAAATCCAACCTTCGGTTGACACCTTAAGTATAGTTTATCACACCATCAATGCCCATCTTTTGGCTGGCACCTCAAGCCTAGTCATCGATTTGCACTCCAAGCTAGCACTATCAAAATGGGCCGACCCGTCTGGGCCTGCCCAGGCCCATCACAGGCCTTAATTTAAACGGGGCGGGGCGGTCTAATCTATTTATAAACGAGCTCATTTTTACATGTCAAAGCCCGCCCATGTTAGCTCGCAGGCCAACACTTTGTTTATAAAAAAATATTTTTAAAAATTAAAATTTTATAAAATAATAATAATATGATGAAAGATAAATAAAAATATTATGAAACTTAAAATTATTTTTATTTTTATTTGTATATTAATTATAATTATAAAATTATTTGATTTTATAATAAAATAAAATTTATATAAATTTTCTTTTACTCTAAAAATTAATTTTATTTTTGAAAATTATAATTTTAAGAAAATAATATGAGAGGATAACATACAAATAACAATATTTAGATAGAAATATATACAAAACATATATAAAATATCTTTAAAATAATCATATTATATAAAATCTAAAATATAAAATATATATATATATATGCAGGTGGCCCGCCTCATTCCCATTTAGCCCGCGGCTAAATAGGCCAACCCATTTAGGCCCGCTTTTAAACGAGCCTATTTTATAATTGATAAACTGGAAAATGGCTAGCACTTACCTAGTTCACCGGAGAGGGCTGCGAGAGCCAAGAGTTGAGCAAGAACCTGCAAGAGCTTCACAGGGGGGCCCTGCGAAGTGTACTCCGACGCTCAAGTTAGTAAGAGAGTGATAAGAGAGTAAGAGAATTTCAGAGTGTAAGAAGTAGCTAACCTTGAACTGGTGAGGTGGGCTCTATTTATAGAGCAGGGAGGAGAGAGGTGGTCAGCGCGCGGGGCGGACCACGTAATTGGACACGATCTCCACCAGCGAATATGGTGGAGACCGAGATTTGCGGAGCAAGGCAATCGTGGGTGATTGCGTGTCGCGTTGCTAGGCGGGCGCCTAGAAACCGGAGATCGTGGGTGAGTTGGCCTGCAGCCCACGATCTCCCGTAGCGTGAATTGCGGAGCAGGATAATCGTGGGTGGCCACGTGTCATTTGGGGGACGCGCGCCAAGGCCTGGGATGGACCACGGTCGCCCCCGATTGTACTTAGGGCGCCCGATTGGCTCGAGGGCGCCTCTGGAGGTGTGGGGGGGGGGGGGGGGGGGCCCGGTGCGAGGGCCGTTTAGGCGTACGCCCAAATAGTGATGTATCACAAGTCCCTCCTTAAAGAAGTCTACGAGCGCGTTCGTCGTATTGTTCCTCACGGCGCGCGGGATGACAGGTTTGGAGAGCGTGCGATGGGATCCGTGCTTGGGCAGTGTATTCGCGTCGATTGGCGAACGCCCAATATGTGCAGGAGTACTTGTCCCCTCGCAGAGAAAAAGGTTGGAAAGGCGGCCTTCCATGGGAAAATGGAAAGTCAGTGGATGATGGCGGGCGGGCAAGTGGTAGGTAGGGTTGTCTTGTCAGGGACACGTGTCGCTACCCGGGAGGCAGAAATTTGAAAAACAAAAAACGCCTCGTATGCCGCGCTCGCAAGGGTATAAAAGGGCCAAAGGAAGCGTCTTTTATACTTTTGCACACTTCAGCGATTTGAGGAGAGAGAAGAGAGGAAATCGAAGAGTTCACTCGCCGGAGTAGCAGAACCGTCGCCGGAAAACGGAGAGAAGTGACCGTGAAGGAGAATCGTTCGAGCGAAAGGCTTTCTGGTGAGTCTTTTCTGTCGATTCTGTGTTGTTTTTCGCTGGGTTAGGTTTTGACTGTGTAGAAGTCGAAGTGGCGTTTTATTTTTGGGTGGTGGTGAGGCCGTCGTGGATGACGGTGGAAGAGGGTGGTTGCTGGGAAGGAAAGTTGGGTAACCACTGTAGGGGGTGGGTTTTTGCATGAGACAGCGAAAATGGGTTTGGGTATGGGTGTAGGGGTTTGAGTTTCTGGGTTTTCCTGGGTTTTCTGGGTGGTTGTTCATCGTGTTCGTGTTCTCCGATGAAGGAGAGTTTGGGGTTTTCTGGGTTTGTGGGGCGGTCGTCGTGTGTGAGTGAGTCGGTCGCCAGTTGTATGGCCTGATGACGTGTTTCCTTGTTGGCAGGTTGTGACGAGTGATCAGTAGTTGATAATCAGGGCGAGCGCCGCAAATTGTTCAACTTTCACACTAACAACCAAACGTACTATGTCTTCAGGTACCTCCTAACCCCTTGTGTTTTGACTTTTCTGGCAAGTGTTAGAGACCATGGTGGTCATTAGGGAGTTAGAAGAAGGTGAAGAACTAAGTAGAGTTAGTAGTTTCACTACACAGGGCAGTAGCTCTGTAGATTTGGAGGAGGTTCGTCAGTCGTTGGACGAAACAGTGCGGCGGGCGGCTAGGATACTAGCGAGGAGGGTAAGCGAACGGGCGGGCGCGCTTACTGTCTACAGAGGGAGTATGGATTTGGTGGCGTTAGACCCATCAAACGCGGGAAACGATCCGTCAAACGTATCGGAGGAGCAAGTGCTAGAGCTCTCCGACCGTTCAGAGGAAGAGCCAGCAATGTTGAGAGGAGAGCCAACGGGTCCCCTGAGTGGGTCGGCGGCCGAGGGGGAGCGCCTAATCATGGCGCGTGATGAGGTGGCGTGGGACGCCGCGGAGGGGTTTGGGAACCCCGAAGTCAGGGCGAACACGGGGCCGCCAGCGGAGCCTTCCAAATTTGCCACCGACGAAGATTTGGAGGCGGCCCAAGAGGCGTACTTTGGGCCAGGTTCCGGCCGGGAGGCGAGCGGCATGGCCGTCGGTGTGTGGGACGGCAACAATTCCATGTGGTGGACTCATCGGCGTGGGTTCATCGTACACGAAATCCTGTTGCGGGAGTGTGATTCCGACATGCCGTTTACAGAGTTTGAGATGGAGGTGCTGAATCACCTCAACTGCTGTCCAGCGCAGCTGGCGGCGAACGCCTGGAGGAGCATAAAATTTTTGCAATATGCTGCGTGGACAGTGGGCAGGGAGCTCACAGTGAAGCTATTCTTGTATTGGTTTGCTGTGAAGTCCGGGGATAACGGGCGGGTGAACATCCAGAGGAAGGGAGGAGCTCTACCTGGGTTTCCGGCCAGTATAAGCAACTGGAAGAACTGGAAGGATAGGTATATCCCCCTCGTGCATAATGATGTAGAGCGCCCTTGGTGGGTGAGGGAGGAGGATGACCGCCCGTTGTTTCCGGTGGCGTGGTCGGACGCCATCACGGGGATTAGCCCTATTAAGAGAGGGCATCTGAGCGAGGAGGAGCGGCGGACGGATAGACTGCTAACCTCGTTTTACAAAAATTATGAACAGACATGTAATATTTTGACTAACATTTGCTTTCCTTTCTTATGTATGATTTGGTTGTTTGGGCTGCGTCTAACGAGTGTGTTATTGGTTTGCAGCAATGAAAGAGGCGCAAAGGAGGTCTGATGTCCAGGGCGCCGGGAGCTCGGCTGCGGCTGGCCGGGCGGAGAGGAGCGGTGAGCCAGGAAGGCTCAAGGAAGGGCTCCAGGGGGGATGAGGGCGCCACCAATCGCGCCAGGCGGGAGGCCAAGGGGTTCGGGCCCTTCGTCTCGTGCTCCCTCGGCTTCTGGGGGCGTGGGGCAGGCGTCGGCGAGCCCATCGAGGAGGAGAGCAGGACCACCAGTGTTGGCCCCTGGTGGGATGAGGCAGGCGGGGGGCCCGTCAGAGAGGAGGAGGCCGGACGGGAGGGGGAAGGGTCCAGCTGAGAGGGAGGAGCCGCCGGCAAAGAGGGCGCGTGTTGCCAGCGCAGCGGATCCCGGGTTGTTCATCCACTGGGACGACGAAGAGTTGGATCGGTTCATCAAGGTGAGCCATCCAGATGGCGATGGTCCGAGCAACCCGAGAATGGAGATGCCGGACACCCGGCGAGTGAATGAGAATGGGGAAGCTGAGTTCCCCTATCTGCCGGCGCGACCATTCAGCGGACGGTTTTCTGGGATTGCCTCTGTCCAATCCCTCTACTCCAACGGCACCTACGAGTGGCATGACACCATGGTTGCCGATGCCTACAAGCGCCCGCCGGCAGATTACGCAGCTGCGTATGGTGTGATGGCGTCCGTGGCGAGCCACGCGGCGCAGACGCTGTCGCACAACCTGGCGAAAGAGGTAGCCCGCCTGAGGGGGGAGGCCAGAGCGGCTGGCGGGGCTGAGCAGCTGTAAGCACTGGAAGCTGCCAGAGACAAGGCGCTGGAGGAAGCTAGGGCGGGGCGGGCCCAGCTGAAGAAGGTGGAAGAAGAGAAGAAGCGGGAGAGGGAGCGGAGGAAGAAGGCGGACCAGGAGGCCGCGGAGGCGGTCCGGGAGGCGGGTTTGCAGCGGGGGGAGGCTGCGGCTGCCAAAGCAGAGCTGGAGGCGTACCGGGCGGGGGAGGCCCAGAGATTAGAGCGCGCGCGCTGAGACGAACGCCGCCAGTGGTATTGGTCTTACCTCCAAGCCACGTCACGGGGGTTCGAGAACTGCCGGAAGCAGTTGAGCTTCTTGAACCCGGGGCAGAACGAGGCGGGCATCGACTATACCTTTGAGTTGTTGCCCGATGGACGAGGCGGGGAGGAGATTCGGATGCGCGCGGATGATGATGAGCCCGGGACGCCAATGCCTGATCTGCCGGAAGATTGGACCATCCACGCGCTGGAGGTTCAGGAAGGGCGGTCCCCTCTCAGACCAGGGGATGAAGGTTACGTGCCCCCGGCGGACGTCCAGAGCACCGCGGGCAATCAGCCGGACGCCGAGCAAATGTTGATCGTCCCGGACAGTGGTGGCGCGGAGGGCAGCGGCGAGCACGCTCCGGGTGATGGGCCAGTGATTCTGGATGACTAGGTCATCCTGTACTTGTAATTTCGGGGGTGTTCCCCGTTCTGAATTTTCTGGGCGTGTGTGCCCTCTTTTTTTCTTTTGTGAAGTTGTGTGGGGTGTATGTGCCCCTTTTGAACAGATTTTGTGGCCGTTTTGGCCTTGATTAATGCAGGCCGTAAGGCCATTTATTTTTGTTGTGATAATTATAACTGTTGTTATGTCTTATCTGTTGTGTTTTAAGTTTGCGCAAGTGTATGTATGTGGGTGTGTGTCCGCCCAACTGAGTTGGCGATCGGACTTCTGGGCTAGCCAGCCACGAGGTAAGGGACCAGCATGGCGTATGAGCAACTTCTCAGCTCATGGGCGCGCGGAGCGCCTGAAAGAAAGCGTATGGAGGCGTCCCTCCAGCCTTCGAGCTCTTCATTGGAGCGAATATTACGTGTAGTGAAACGTTGTGAGTTAGGCTGTGCCTAAGCGAGAGTAATTGAAACAAACGCGAATGTAAATGAATCGAATAAATTCCAGAGAATGCCATAATTATATTGATGTAGTGTATTGGTGATCGTTACACAAAGTAAATAATAGCATCACGTAAAAGCGTACAAGAGATTATCATTTGTTGACCGTGCGGTCGAGATATTTTCTGAGGCTTGCGACATTCCACGTATTTGGGAGGCGGCGGCCGTCCAAAGTAGAGAGCACGTACGCGCCACCAGGGATAACCCTGGTGACTCGGTATGGACCTTCCCAGTTGGGATGGAGCTTGCCGTGCGAGCGGTTCAGGCGGTCGTTGGCCACATCGCGAAGAACGAGGTCGCCAACGTCGAAGGATCGGTGTTTGACCCTTTTATTGAAGTACTTGGCCATGCGCTCTTTGTAGGCGGCCTGGCGGATGCTGGCGATTTCGCGCACCTCCTCAAGTTCGTCTAGAGCTATCGCTCGGCAACCTCGGTTTGTCTCCTCATTGTAGTATAAGACCCTGTCGGAGAGAAAGGCGGTCTCAGCTGGAATCATGGCGGGCGACCCGTAGGTCAGGGTGTAAGGTGCCTCGCCTGTGGACTCTTGAGGAGTGATACGGTAAGACCAGAGGACGGTGGGGAGCTCGTCCGCCCAACGGCCTTTGGCATTGTCGAGTCTGCGCTTCAACCCATTCTGGATGATGCGGTTGGCGAGTTCGGTTTGGCCGTTGGTCGAGGGATGCTCGACTGAAGTGTTACCGAGGGAGATGTCATACTGGGTGCAGAAATCACGGAAGGATTCATTGATGAATTGGCGGCCATTGTCGCTGATGATTCTCTGCGGGACGCCAAAACGTGACAGTATGTTCTGCAAGACGAATGTTTTCATCTGGGCAGAGCTGATTGATTTCACTGGTTCGGCCTCGATCCATTTTTTGAAAAGGTCGATTGCGACGATAAGGAATCGGCGCTGGCCTGTGGCGGTCGGGAAGGGCCCGAGGATGTCGATCCCCCACACGTCAAATGGCCAAGGGGATTCCATGGGGCGCATGTCTTCACCCGGAATGTGGATGCGATTGGCGTGCTCCTGGCACTTTTGGCAAGTTTTCACCAGTGCTGTGGCATCCCGTATGATCGTGGGCCAGTAGTACCCCGAAATGAGCACTTTGCGTTTGAGGGTGGGCGCCGCTTGGTGTGAACCGCAGAGCCCTTCGTGGAGCTCCTCGAGGATGAGGCGGGCGTCGTTTGGCCCTACGCATCTGAGGCAGGGCATGGAGTGACCTCGTCGGTAAAGGTCGTTTCCCCAGAGGAAGTAGTGTGCAGCCCGGCGTACCACCTTTCGAGCCTCGTTTCGGTCTGCCGGGAGGGTGCCATCCCGGATGTAGGACATGATGGGCGTTCGCCAATCAGCCGTTGTTGAGATAGCAAGGACCATGGGGCCCTCGATTGATGGGCGCTCCAAGGTGGTGCGGATGATAGAGGAGCGACTCCGAGCATCTGGCTTAGAAGCCAGTTTGGCTAAGGCGTCCGCTCTAGTATTCTTAGAACGCAAGATGTGTGAGAACTGGGCGGCCCGGATATGGTAGCGAAGGATGTACTTAGCTTTTTCCACGTACTTGAGGATGGTGGGCTCCTTGGCCTCGAAGTCTCCCATCATGTGACCAACCACCAGTTGGGAGTCACTATAGACATGGATGTCCTGGGCGCCCATGCCCACGGCAAGCTCGAGGGCAGCGATGAGCGCCTCGTACTCGGCCTGATTGTTCGTGGCCGGGAAGCGTATGTCGATGGCCTGCTCGATACTGTAACCATCAGGGGATTCGACGATTACTCCAGCGCCACGGAGCTTGGCGGATGAGGCCCCGTCAATGTAGAGGTTCCACACGATGGGGGTAGGATTGGCGGGCGTCATCTCCGCGACGAAGTCAGCCAAAGCCTGGCCTTTAATGGCGCGTCGTGGTTCGAAGGTCAGGCCGAATTCAGAGAGTTCGATCGACCAATTGACCAGGCGGCCCACGATGTCGGGCTGGTGGATGATCTGCGTCATAGGGCGGTCGGTGCGGACGATGATCACGTACTGTTGATAATATGGTCGCAGCTTCCTTGTGGAAACAAGGAGGGCGTACACAAGCTTTTCGAGTAGGTGATATCTTGTTTCAGCGCCCGAGAGGACTTTGCTGGAGAAGTAGATGGGGCGTTGTTCGTCCTTTTCCTCGATTATCAGGACGGAGCTGACTGCCACGTCGGTCGCAGCCAAGTAGACGTAGATTGGCTTGCCGGGCGTAGGAGTGGTGAGAATAGGCGGCCTGCTCAGATACGCCTTCAGTTGCTGGAACGCCTCTTCACATTCGGCCGTCCATGTGAAGTTCTTCCCTCCTTTAAGAGTTTTAAAGAAGGGTAGGCACCGGTCGCCCGATCTTGCCAAAAAGCGGTGGAGCGCCGCTATACGCCCATTGAGGCGTTGTACCTCTTTTAGCGTCTTTGGGGACGCCATGTCGATAATGGTCTGGCACTGGTCCGGGTTGGCCTCTATCCCTCGTTGGGAGATCATGAAGCCTAAGAACTTGCCCCCGGCGACCCCGAAAGCGCACTTGGCGGGGTTGAGTCGCAATCGGTAATGGCGGAGGATCTGGAAGATCTCCTGTAGGTCATCGAGGTGGTCGCCACCAGCCTTCGTTTTGACGACCATGTCGTCAACGTAGACTTCGATGTTTTTTCCAATGTTGTCTTGGAAGAACCTGTCCATCATACGCTGGTACGTGGCGCCCGCGTTCTTCAGGCCGAAGGGCATGACGTTGTAACAGTAGATGCCCTGTTCAGTGATGAAGGCCGTCTTGTCGACGTCCTTGGGATTCATCTTGATCTGATTGTATCCCGAAAAAGCATCGAGGAAGCTCAAGGTGGCGTACCCGCAGGTGTTGTCCACCAACTTATCGATGCTGGGGAGTGGGTGAAGGTCCTTGGGGGTCGCCTTGTTGAGGTCCGTGAAATCCACGCACATCCGCCATTTGCCGTTGGGCTTGGGGACAAGGACGACGTTGGACAGCCAGGTGGGGTACTTGGTTTCCCGGATGAACCCGGCCGCCAGTAATTTGGTTACTTCATCTTTGGCGGCAAGCTGCCGCTCTAGCCCCAGGACGCGCTTCTTCTGAAAGACTACTGGGCGGTCGTCAACATCTAGAGAGTGCATGACCAACTGAGGGTCGACGTCGGGCATGTCCGATGCGGACCACGCGAAAATATCGCCGTTGGCGAGTAGAAAGTCAGAGAGTCTGGCTTGTTCTTGAGCGGGTAGATCCGCGGAGATGGTCACTGTTCGCTCCGGGTGCCCGGGGAAGTGAATTTGGACGAGCGTGTCCGAAGGTTTGGGGCGTGCGCCCTCGACCTAATACGTGAGACAAGATGCGTATAAGTAAAGAGATCTTGTAAAGGAAAGTGAGTTCACTGAATAAATGATTTCATTGATGTAATAAAAGGCGTCCGCCATGTGTAGGTCGGAGCGTACAGTTAGAATGGCATAAGGGCCTTAAGCATTTCGTAGGAAAGGGAAATAAACATAGACATGAAAATGAAAAACAACTAATCTTAAGGCCGGGCGGCTAATCCACCCACTAGAAGTAGTTGCTAAGTGAAGGAGCGTCAGCCACTGGTGTGGGATACCTCGTCGCGGAGGTCTGTGATCTCTGACGCGCCCATGTCTGTGTCCTCCCCGGCGGGCTCCGGGGGAGGGGGGCCTTAAGCATTTTGTAGGAAAGGAAAACAAACATAGACATAAAAATGAAAAACAACTAATCTTAAGGCCGGGCGGCTAATCCACCCACTAGAAGTAGTTGCTAAGTGAAGGAGCGTCAGCCACTTGTGTGGGATACCTCGTCGCGGAGGGCAGTGATTTCTGACGTGCCCATGTCCGTGTCCTCCCCGGCGGGCTCCTGGGAGGGGAGTTTGGAATCCCTTCCATGAGTCGGCGGGTCTGGTACCCGGGATCGATCATTACGCGAGCCAGGCTTGTGGCATAGCAGCGGCGACCTTCGAGTTGATCTCCCCTTATACTCGCAGTCCCCCAACGTGTAGGGAATTTCATGAGTAGGTGGGCAGTGGAGATCACTACTCTGAAAGCGTTGAGACTAGAGCGCCCGAGGATTGCGTTGTATGCTGAAGGAGCGGCTACAACGATGAAACTGGCGTATGTAGCTGCCATCCTGGGCGGGTCGCCATCACCCTCGAGGGTGAGTTTGGTTTCGAGAACCCCTTCGGCGAGCGTCCTTGTCCCGGCGAAGCCAATCAGAGGCTCGTTGAAAGGCTTCAGGGCGCTCAGTGGGATGCCCAGGTGCTCGAAGGCGTGAAAGTAGAGGATGTCTGAGGAGGATCCTTGATCTACCAGCACGCGCCGTACGTCGATCTCGCCTATGCGCGCCGTGATAACCATATGCTCATCATACTCCACGGGCTTGAGCTCGTCGTGGGTGAAAGTGATAGGCGCGTGGATGT
Organism: Chamaecrista fasciculata; assembly: GCA_003254925.1. Taxonomy (NCBI): domain Eukaryota; kingdom Viridiplantae; phylum Streptophyta; class Magnoliopsida; order Fabales; family Fabaceae; genus Chamaecrista; species Chamaecrista fasciculata. The sequence continues at coordinate 152,824 of QANZ01030436.1, read as the reverse complement.
CTTCGTGTGAGCGTTTGACGCTCGTGTAATGCATGCACATGATGGAGCGCATGATTTGTTTTCGGTTGTGGGGGGTCTTGTGCATGTGTATGCCCCCAGAGATGGTGTTCACAACGTTGCGGACGGGCGCCTCGGAATGCTTCGAGCCGCCACTTCCGCCCTCAGCGACCTTCCTGTTCTTCTGATGGGAGGCGTCCCCATCAGACTCCGGGCGCTTCTTCTGCTTGTACTCGGCCAGGTGGCCGTCTCGGATTAGCTGTTTGATTGCATCTTTCAGAGAGATGCACTCGTCTGTAGTGTGGCCATAGCCGTTGTGATAACGGCAATGTTTGCTTGTGTCGCGTGGGCGACCGGTCTTTACCGGAAGTGGTCGGGCCACCGGAAAGAACTCAAGGGATCCGCAGGCGCGTAGGATCTCTGACCTGGAGACGGTCAGGATGTGGTATGTCGGGAACTTGCCCGTGAAGGGCGTGCGCTGGGCCCCTGGGGACGAGTTGGAAGAGCGGTCGTGCCTCTTCCACCTTCCATTGCCATTCCCATTGGCGGGCTGAGTCCGGGTGCTTGTCTGGGCGTTCTGCATATCCTTCAACTTGCTGAAGCGACTTTTGGAGGCAACCTGGTTATCCTCCTTAAGAATAAAATCCCGAACCTGTTTCAGCAGCGCGTCTAGGGTCTTTGGGTTGGCGAGCGCCAACTCGTTGGATACGTTGCCCGGGCGTAAGCCCTGCTTGAAAGCGTGGATGGCCACGCTGTCCTCTAAGTCCTCCACCTCGTGGCAGCGCTCGGAGAAGCGCTTAAGGAAATCCCGGAGGCTCTCGCTGGAGCCCTGAATAAGGTCCGTCATGACCGTGGATGGTTTCTTGTACACGATACTGGTGGCGAAGCGCTTTAGGAAGGCGGCCTCCAGCTCGTCGAAGTTATGGATGGTGTAATCTGGTAGGCGGGCGTACCAATGAAGTCCTTCTGGACCAAGAGTGGTAGGAAAGAGCTTGCACTTCTTCCCTTCAGTGAGTGAGGCCAGTTGGACGTTTGCATGGAACGCCTTCAAGTGCAGATTCGGGTTTGCAGTTGGCTCGTAGGGCACCATCTTAACGGGCATCTTGAAGCCCTGAGGTACGATATCGCGCTGGATGGATACGGCGAACGGTCCCTTCTGGGGGATGAAGGTGCCCGGCTCGTCTTCGAGACCAGCAGCAGGTGCGGTTTCCTGGGCCGAGGCAGCCGTGGTGTTACGGCGGCCGGGATTCGACCCCTGAGGCGTGCTGTGAACAGAGAGGCTCTGGAATTCACAGCGTAGGGATTCTGTCTGCTCCCTCATCATGCTACGGAAGACTGCCATAATGTCCATGGCCTGGAAAGTCTGGCCCGTCGCGCCCATATCGGTTGGTGGTGCAACTCGAGAGGGTGCTCCCTCTTCTCGGTGTTCCTCTTGCTCCTGATCCTCCTGGGAGCCAGTGGCGTGCTCCTGAGAATCAGAGGGTTCGTCCAAGAGCGGATCGCGAGGGGAGTCGTTATGAGCCATAGAAAAGTAGAGATCACCTAGTTCAACAAGGTAAACGTTGGTGAGTTAGCTTTCGTAAAGAAAAAGCAACAGAGGACGAGCGTAAGAGCCCGTAGAGCTCAGCAGGTGAGGAGGAGAGAGTCCACACAGACGGCGCCAATGATAAACTGGAAAATGGCTAGCACTTACCTAGTTCACCGGAGAGGGCTGCGAGAGCCAAGAGTTGATCAAGAACCTGCAAGAGCTTCACAGGGGGGCCCTGCGAAGTGTACTCCGACGCTCAAGTTAGTAAGAGAGTGATAAGAGAGTAAGAGAATTTCAGAGTGTAAGAAGTAGCTAACCTTGAACTGGTGAGGTGGGCTCTATTTATAGAGCAGGGAGGAGAGAGGTGGTCAGCGCGCGGGGCGGACCACGTAATTGGACACGATCTCCACCAGCGAATATGGTGGAGACCGAGATTTGCGGAGCAAGGCAATCGTGGGTGATTGCGTGTCGCGTTGCTAGGCGGGCGCCTAGAAACCGGAGATCGTGGGTGAGTTGGCCTGCAGCCCACGATCTCTCGTAGCGTGAATTGCGGAGCAGGATAATCGTGGGTGGCCACGTGTCATTTGGGGGACGCGCGCCAAGGCCTGGGATGGACCACGGTCGCCCCCGATTGTACTTAGGGCGCCCGATTGGCTCGAGGGCGCCTCTGGAGGTGTGGGGGGGGGGGGGGGGGGGGGGGGGGGGGGGGGGGGGAAGGGGCCCGGTGCGAGGGCCGTTTAGGCGTACGCCCAAATAGTGATGTATCAATAATGTCCAAGCCCGACTATTTAGCAAATAGGCATGGGCTGGCTTGCGGGCTTTTAGCTCGTTTTAACAGTACTACTCCAAGCCTAGTTTTTACTAGCACCCAAAGCCCAACTTTTGATTAGCACCTTAAGCCTAGTTTTCACCAACACCTAAAGCTCAACTTTCAATTGGGACAATGATAACTCTTTGTATTTGAGTTATCCTAACCTTCTTTAGGGCTTATTTAAGAATCTTTTTTCTTATTTTAGTGAGGGTTAGAGCCTAGTTAGATTTGTTTGTGTGCCTTTTGTGTTTTTAGTTAGTTAAAGTCTTTTTCATAGTTTTCTTTTGGTTATGTTTTGTTAGTTTTATCATCACTATTAGATATCAATCTTTATCTCGTGATTTTTCACTGCTCAGGTCCCTATTTCTCATCCTTTTGAAGTTGCAAATAAGTCTAGAAGTGGAAACATCAAGTATCAAAGCAAAATGTGCAAAGCAAGGAACTCTATCGCTTAAATTTTCAAATGTTCAAGACTAAATGTGATTAATTTAAATATATCTGTGGACACTGAGATGTAGCTTAGTTCTATACAAGAAAAATGCTCTTTGAATGTGTCAAATCAGAGTTTTTGAGAGTCCAAATGACTCATTTTCATTAAACTACAAAGTGTTAATTTTGTACATGCGTTGCAATGCACAAACAAGATGCACCATGGTGCAAATGCATAATTCAACATGAAAGAGGAATGGAATGTGCTGCGGTAGTGCGTCGCGATGAACAATCAGTTTACATGCATACAGAATTGAAACTGTTTCTAACCAGTTGATTTAAATTTTACTCACATCCACGACCTACTTTGAGGCATAGGGATGAAAAATTTGCCTATAAATAGAGCTCAATTTCACAATTTCAAAGCCCACCTACTCCTCCCACAGGGATGGGATTCATTTCCCATTCCAGTTTATTTCCTCTCCATTTTCCTCCTTCTCCATTTCAAGCACACAAATACATCTTGAAGCGAAAGCGAGAAGTCCTACCTACATGTTAGTTCTGGGCCTCCCAGAGTCATTGGTGAAACCAGATTGTTGATCCAGATACTTGAAGTGGAGATATTGACGCCATTCCTTTTTGAGTTTCTAGTTTGCAAGTGATTTTTTTCTTTTTACTTGTTGTTGTTTGGAATATGAGCAGCTTGATTTCTTGATTCTCTATGATTGTGAACTACTTGATAACAATGTTATAATATTTTCGTTATGATATTGGGGTCTTTATGTTATTAAATTCAATTACTCTATTTGTTATCTCTTTCTTGCTTAGCTATCAAGTAAGAGTAATTTTTGAATGTCTTAATTGGTACTCGGCAAAGACCTTTAGGATAAACCATCATTTAATTCCATAGACTTAGTTAATTTTAATTGGCTTATATGATATCCACAAAGAGATTATAAATACAATAGAATTTAACTAAATTAAGTAGAAATCTAACCTAGAGTCTTTTAATTCATATCTAGTTCAGTCCTGATTCTTTCTATTTGTGTCATGTTCTTTTCTACCTTTCGTTTTTGTTCTCCATTTTCTCAACGTTCTATTTGCTCATATTAATCGAAACATTACGTCACTATGTTTAAGATAATATGTAACAACCAACTCTTTGTTGGCAATACTTGATACTCAAGTTATCATACTATTATGATAGTGTACCATTGCATTAAGAATTTGTAAATTTAAAACTTATTCTTCAAAGAAAATTTGCATCACACAAGTCTGATTTTTACTAGAACCTAAAGTCCAACTTTGATGGTCAACTCAAGTTTAGTTTAGTTTTTTTCGGTTGCCCAAGGTATCCCCCAATCCGATAGGCTAAAGACTAATTTTTTACGAATCTGAGCTTCATTTAAGGGTCACTCAAATTTAGTTTTTACTAGAACCTGAAGCCCAACTTTCGACTGGTGCCTCATCCCTAATTTTCACTAGAACTTGAAGTTTGATTTTTGGTTGGCATCCTTAGCTTTCGCGTAGAACTCGAGAGCTAAGCTTTTGCTGGCCATCTTTGAAAATAAAAATCAATGATCCGCAATAAATTCTTACTTTGTATGTTTCACATATCTCATACATTTCACATGCATTTGAGTTAAAAAATGACATGAAAAAAAAAAACAAAAAGTGACAAGAAGAATAAGAAAATAAAAACTTTCATTCAAATAAAATATATATTCATTTCATTGACTTATTCTTAAACGAAAAATGCTAAAGTTACCTTCTCACTTTCTTTGCTTAAGAAATAAGTAAAGTGATCTGGAAAAAAAAATAAAGAATAAAAAATAAAGTGAAATAATTGTGAACATCATATCTTATCAAAGTAATTTTTACTTT
>QANZ01030436.1:110272-141079 GCA_003254925.1 Chamaecrista fasciculata | reverse complement strand
TGTGTGTGAGAGAGAGAGAAAGAGAAAAAATGTGAGTGGAAAAGATAAAAAAATGATGAGAAATGATAGATAGAGAGAGAAAATTATAAGTGTAATAAATGAGGGTATGTAAAATTACTATTTTGTCTAGTTCTCTTTTTTATATTTGTATTAAAGTATAGGTAATTATAGGTGTGTAAGTAGGGATAGATTAGTAATTGTAAGAGAAAATGAGATGATGTTGTGAATGAGATGATGATGTGGATGAGATGAGATGAGATGAGATGATGATGAAAAAAAAACCAATCCAGTACTGTTCATCCAATCCTAGAATGAGATGAGATGAGATTGGATTGAAAAAAGAGGGCTCCCAAACAGACCCTTAATAATTGAGTATGATGTTCTGAAGTAGATAGTGTTTAAATAAACTCTTATTTTTATAAATTATGTCGTCAATATTTACTAAATTAAGAGGAAATGATAAAATTGACAAAAATATAAAACATTAAAAAGAAAATTGACTAAAAAAAAATTATAAACAAAATTCACAGTTAATATAAAATTAACGTATTAAAATAATACTTTTGCCAAACAAACAAACCCCTAGCCTTCCTTTTTAATTTCAAATTTTCAATCAAAGCCGATTCAACTCGGTGTACAAAACTTTAACCTACCAAAGGTCCAAGTCCAACCCAAAAAGGATTAGCCCAAACTGAGTAATACTTCCTTCAATGTCCAAATTTTTTTTTAAAAAAGAGTAAATTACACTTTGGTACCCTATAGTTTGATCATATTTCACTTTAATACCCTGTGGTTTAAAAAATGACACTTTGGCGCCAAAAACTTGTTGTGTTATTTCTTTTTAAAGCAAGTTTTAAATTTATAAAACCCAAGTACAAGCGTACACTACCGAAGTAATATAAAAGCTTAAGCATCGGGTATCGTTCCACCAAGAAATTACTTGCAAATTCACTCTAAACACAAACTATAGCGGTTCATTTAAGCTAAGTAACAAATATCGATAAAAGTTTCAACTGAATAAAACTAAAATGCAATCAACAGGTTCCAAATTGAACACTGAAAGAACTTCCTAGAATTCAAGTGTAAAAGACTTCCCTAGGATTGTCCCTTCTTAGCAATTTCACTTAACTAATTAACTACTCTGATTATGGATTTACGATAATGGCAAAGCTAACTCTGAACTCTTAATCACCTATAATTACCTTTCAGTCAATTATAAGCCTATTGAATCTAATTAACTCACCTATATTTCTATGGTGAACCAACTATCTCAATAAGTTCAAGTTCAATTAGGTTCCCCTAGGCTAATAGGTATATCTCTATCCTATTAACAAATTCCATTAGAAAATGAAATCTAGAGGCATTCAATGCAAGACCTAGCTTCAATTAATCTCTTTCAAGAATAAATCAAAGCAATTTATAAGAATCCCCAAAATTGGTGGCCACACAAAGAAGGAGAAAACATGATACTCATTAATTGAACTTTAACATTAAAAACATCTATAATCAAAGTAAACAATTAGTTAATCTAGATTGCTAAGAAGTTCTAATCTTAGAGAATATGAAAAACTAGCCTAACATTCTCACATAAACGAAATCAACAATTATGTGAATCAAAGAAGAAGAAAAGAAAAGAAAAGAGGAGAAACCCTAAGAAAGAAACTCCAAATCTTCACTTTCTCCACCCAAATCCAACAAAGTTGATGCTTCCAAGTGAGGATCCAAGCTCCCTTAGCAATTTCGCACCTCTCTTTAGCTCTAGGGTTCTTCCCTTATGTCTGATTTAGTCCCTCCTTAAAAATGACGCAAATCTGCCCTAAAATCGCTAAAATGCTGTCTGCGACTTGCCTAGGCGAGCTGCACCATGCCCAGGCGAGAAACATTCACTTATGTTGAGCTAGACCTTCGCAGAATCGCAAGGCGCCTAGGCGAGATACTAGGCGCCTAGGCGAGTAGGAAAAATCAACAGCACGAAAAATCTTTGTTTTGACTCCGATTTGGTTTATATGGAGAACCCCGGACCTCTCAACATCTTCTAGACATTTTAAACTTCGATTCAAGGTCCTGAAAACATTAAAAACTCAATAAATTTGGTGCCCGAAATCGTTGTTAACTTGAACAACATAAAACGAAAATAAACCAAACTAAACAAACTAAAAATTAAACATCTACAACTAATAAAACACTAAATACTCACAAATTAAGCTTCATTTCCAAATAAAACATGGATAACAACCCTGAAATGACCCGAGATTATGACCAAATAACTTTAAATTATTAGAGTTATCATGTATTCTCCATCAACACTTTGGTACCCTTTGGAGCTATTTTGTAGTTTAACCATAACAAATTTTGAAAAAAATTATATATTGACCCCAAAATTTTTTTAAAGTTTTAATTTTAGTCCTTAGATAATATGTATTTAAGGACCTATTTGTAATTTCTGCAAATTTTTTTGAGGTCAATATGTAATTTTTGCAAAATTTGTTTTGGTTAAAATTACAAAATAGCTCCAAAGGGTACCAAAGTGTTAATGGAGAATACCATAGGGTACCAAAGTTTCATTTTTTAAACCATAGGGTACCAAAGTGAAATATAACCAAACCATGGGGTACCAAAGTATAATTTATCAGAAAAAAAAAAACAACTAAAAGCCTTTGCAATTTTCACAAAGAGCAAATGTCAGAAATTATTGTTGACCCAAAGATATAAGACTAAATCTGCAACAAAAGAAGATGTGGGGTCAAATTGAAAACTGACTCAAAATATGGGACTAAATTGAGAACCGATCCAAAGACATGAACCAAGTGCCACTTGGACCATTTTTTATTTTTATGGAAATTGATTGTCTATCGTTCCAAAAATGTCATTTCTGGCAGGCCCATTATCAGAGTGGATCAGGCCCATTATTATCGAGCCCGTGATTATGGCACTTATAAAAGAAAACCTTATTTGCGATGTTACGAGGGTTTTAGAATCTGCGATCTGTGGCTAACTGCCGATAACTCCTCTCACAGTCGCAGCTGCATCAAATCCAAGCATCGAAGATGGTACGTTCTTTTCGTGTTTCTGAATTTTCATGCTTCTGTTAATGTATCTACATCTGGTTATGTACTGTTGTTGTAATCTGTAAGATCTGAGGTTTTTGTTTGGATGAGTAGAAACTTATAGGTTGCGGTAGATTTTTGTTTTTTCTTTGTTTTTTTTTTTCTTTCACGTCTTGATTCATTCGGTGTATTGGATAGTAATTTGAAATTATGGTTGTTTTTAAGGCTCTTGTGGCAAACGAGGATTTCCAACACATTCTTCGTGTTCTGAACACGAATGTTGATGGTAAGCAGAGAATAATGTTCGCTCTTACTTCAATCAAAGGTATTGGAAGGCGATTCGCTAACATCTGCTGCAAGAAGGCTGATATTGATATGAACAAAAGGTTAAATTCATTAACAGTGGCTTTTCCTTTGCTTTATCATTTATTTTACTTTCTATTAGATGATTAGATGAGAGTACTAATATATATATATATATATATATAAAACATGCTTTTATTGAAAATACATTAAAGCTTAGTTTGATTATTTTTCTATCAGAGCTGGAGAACTGAGTGCTACTGAGTTAGATAATCTTATGACTGTGGTAGCAAACCCTCGACAGTTCAAGATTCCAGACTGGTTTTTGAATAGGAAGAAGGACTACAAGGATGGCAAGTTTTCTCAGGTGGTGTCTAATGCTTTGGATATGAAGTTGAGGGATGACTTGGAGAGGCTGAAGAAAATCAGGTACATAGTATTTTTTTTTTGTTTTGTTTCTTGCTTTGTTCGGTTATCCTGCTGCAATTGTTTGTGCAAAACTTAGTTTTCTTGCTTTTGTACTTCCTAAGATGCAATTGCGTTTTATTTTAACTAGGTTCAGTCAGCTGTTTTCATGTTGATGGTCTAGACTGTTCATCATATACTCATAAACTTAGAGCTGTTTCCTAATGATTGCAAACATGCACAATATGACGATTCATCTTATTGAATTTCATTCTTGAAGTACAGTTTTGTCCTGCGACATATTAAATATTAAATACAATAAGTCTTTTTATTGCACCTTCATTGGGTATTTTACCTGTGTCCTGACTTCTACCCCTGTAAAATAGGATTAAAAAAAATCAAGGATAGCTTACTTTCATTATGAATAGGTGCTTTCTGTTTTACTTAACAGTTGCGGCTTTTGTATGGGTGAAAAGTGAAATTATACTAAGTTCCGTTACAATTTTTTTTTTTGAATTACATCATGTAATTCAGTACCGTTACATGATTCTGGGAGTTTTCTGTTTTGCTTGGGTTATGATGCCATAGGTACCTTTAGGATGTGTTTGGATAAGGTAAAATTTGAAGGGGAAGTAAATTTTGGAGGTAATTGAATTACTTTCTTTTATCATTTCGATATATTTGAAATAACACTTACCTCCAAAAATTACTTTTCTTCCTAAATTTACTTTATCCAAACACACCACTAAGAAATGTTTGGCAATCAAGAGGGAAAGGAAGTGGAAGAGATTGAATGATAAGGGAAGGGAAGGGACGAGATTTACGGTATCTTAAATTGTGCAAGGAAGGATAATGGAGTATTAAGAATTGATTTGCCATTATCTCGTCTTTCATTTTTTAACTTCTCAAACAAGGGCAGATATCACAATTCTTTCCCCCTTTCATTCCCCTTCATAATCACTAATCCAAACATATTCTCAAGTTGATTTGTTTATCATCTGTTTCCCTTAAAGTTTTATCAGATTAGAATCATAATATATTGATCTTTGATTTTGTACAAAATTGTGGTTTGTGAAATGTACGACTGCAACCTAACATTTAAGAGTGGCTTTGCAGGAACCACCGAGGTTTGAGGCACTACTGGGGTCTTCGTGTTCGTGGCCAACATACTAAGACTACTGGTCGTAGGGGCAAAACTGTTGGTGTCTCTAAGAAGCGTTGAGCTCTTTCATTTCAGTTATTTATTTTTAGTATATGGTGGACTACTCAGGAAATTTTGGTTTTGGTAATTCATAAGTTTTGTTCTTGTTTGAAGACTGGTTGGTAGTTTACATTTATTGCAGCTATATCTAAATCAAGAGTATGTTTACTATGTAATTGATGTTTAATTTCTATCTGAGTTATATCAGTATTTGGATTGTAGAAGATTCAAAAGCACTTTTTTTTTTGATAAGCTTCAAAAGCACTTTTTTAATTGGTTTTATCTTTTAATCTAATTTTAGTCAAATATCAAAAACAGATTTTATGTGAAAGAGAAGTAAAATTGAAAGAAAAAGTTACTTAAATCTTGGCACATATTTAAAAATATGATGAAGTTTATTTTTAATTTATTGAAAGAAGTTAATTAAATGATAAAATTAGTCAAAATGTGAAATTTTGAGAATAAATTTGGTATTTAACATCATGAAATTAAAAGTTAATATACAGTTTAAAGACGAAAAATATGTATGAGTTTATCCAAGATTTTTTTTATGACTTTCAATGTAGTAGTTATAAAAGAATGTTGCCATGAGTAATTAAGATAGAGAAAAAAGACTCCAAGAACTAGAGAGTGGCCATATTTAGTATTTACTGTCAATTTTTCTGTAGTTTTATTATTATTATTGATTAAAAACTGTAACATTTGATTCGAGTTCAGGAGCAAAATTTGTGCCTTGAGTAATTACTGTCAAGACCATACTTGCACTGGATTCTCTTTGCTACAGAAGCAAGAACATTTCTTCTAAAATCTCTAGTTACATAACATATTCCAATTCTCTACTTTTTTTTTTTTTTTTTTTTTTTTTTTTTNTTTTTTTTTTTTTTTTTTTCGCTAGAGACAGAAATGGACAAAACACCTAACGAGGGTGTTAGCTTCCAATCCCTACTTTGCTACAGAAGCAATAACATTTCCTCTAAAATCTATAATTACACAACATATTCCAATCCCCCACAAGTTTCACATGTGGTAGCATCTAGATTAACTTTGAAAACCCCAATATGTGGAGGTACCCATCTATGTAAGGAAGATTTTATAGCATATACATTTATTTTAAGGCCAATGTCTCAAATTGGTCCTTTATGTATGGGTAGATTTCAAATTGGTCATTTATTTTTTATTTGTTTCAGATTGGTGCTATGTGTTTTTATGATGTTTTAAATTGGTCCAAAAAATATTGAATGCAGTCATATCTCCCTCATTTCAAGCTCAAATACGACAAATTCACAGTTACAAGTTTCTTTTGACGAGTACTTTGAGACTATCAATAAGCAAGGTCAAATTGAGTCCTAAAAGTAGCTAATTCGATTTACGGTCAAACAAGTGATGACGTGAAATTGGTCAAATATCTTTTTTTGTCAAGTTTGAATGCGATGAGTTGAAAACTATGTACTAACTTTTGAAGAGTTCTTTCTTTATCCATTTAAAATCGTTAACAAATAAGGTTAAATCACATCTCAAAAGCAGGTTTGAGACTAATTTGAAATATTATGAAAACATGTAAGATCAATCTGAAACAAATGAAAGATAAGGAACTAATTTGAAATCTACCCTATAAGGGGCCAATTTAAGACTTTGGCCTTTATTTTTGATTATTTGGCCGGAGAATTGTAGTTGGTTTTGAAGAAAAAGAAAATGTCTCGTGTCATTAGTCAAGTGTAGGATTTTTGTTTCATATAAAGGCTTTCCTTTCCCAATCAACTCTAGAAAACTCGTCATTATATAAGTGCCAATAATTTGTAGGCATATTTTAGTAGGCAGAAAATGTTCAGGTAATAATGATTATAATTTGAGCAATGTAAAACTACGGTTGGTACCCTCAACGTATGAAGTCATTTTTAATTATAATCTCAATGTTTTTTTTTGTTAATTATACCCTGAACGTTTCACATTTTAGTCAACTATACCTCAACCCGACATTTTTTTGTTTTGTTTTAAGGTCCATGAATTTCCATTATTTAGAAATTCTCCATTTTTCAAGATTTTTCTTTCACACGAGTCCCTAATTAATTACAGAACAATTTAGAATGTTTGTCATTTTTAACGAACTGACTCCTATAATTGAGAAACCCGAAAAATCTCTCTCCTCTGTTTTGCACAGTTTCGGCAATCACACCCAAACTTGTTGGTGAGCCTCGAATACTGAGAAATCGAGCAGAAATACCAACACTTTAGCTCTGATCGTTAACACACAATCTTCGGTGGTGGTGTTGTCGTAGTCGTCGAAATTGAAAAGTAAATTAATTTCAAAACCCCTTTAGAGAGAGAGGCAAAACAAAGAAGATGAGTGAGAGTGTTGGTTGTAAGGAAAGAAAAGGGATGATAACGACTAATTTAAAAGAGACTAGGAAGCTGAGGACAACTATGAGAAAGACCATGTCGATGAAAATGAGGAAGAGTGGATGACAAAGATGAAGTGTGGTGGTGATGTTTTAGGGTAAGAGAAATGGGTTGTTAACGGCTTCTAAGGACCTGTTTGTTAAATATGACAATTGGCAAGCATTCTGGACTATTATGTAATTAGTTAGAGTTTGAGGTATAATTGACTCAAATGTGAATCATTGGAGGTATAATTGACTAAAAAAATTGTTAGGGGTATAACTGAAAATGATCCTATACGTTAGGAGTACCAACAATATTTTTGTCAAATATTTTTGTTGTTATTTCTCTAGCTAACGTGTTCTTTAAATAAATACAATAAGTACTCTTTGTTTTCAAATTATTGGGTAAGTCTCATCCTTTCAAGTGTATTTTTAATTAGTTTTTTTTAGTGAATTGTACCTTTAAAGTTTAAACTTTTATGTTTGACTCAATAATATTTTAATGTCTAACGTCGTCTAAATTGTTAACGGAAAAATATTAACATTATACTGATGTCCATATTTTGGAGTACAATTGACACAATATGAAAATTTTAAAATACAATTAATATGCTATATTCATTAGATGCATCAAAGAGACCAATTAAAGACTAACATTTTGTTTGTATGAGTACTATTTTATTAGTTTGTCTCCTCCACTAGTCTTAGGTATTATGCATGACTATTAATATATGTTAACTGATATTTATGTACTAAGGTGTTACATTGTGACCCAATAACTACAAATAGCCAAATACAAAAGTTACTAATCTATGGATACTATGTATATGGACATGTGATGACGTGGATGGACAATGTCATCCTAAATTATACATTTTTTTTTTTGGCCATACAAATTATACATATTGAATTGTTTGTCTTGTTGAACTCTTTTAGGAATCATGTTTAAGTAGATTTACGAAGTGATTTAGATCCACATCCATGCTGATCAACTACTCCTCATGAGGGGTCGTGACATTAATGAAATCATAAATATTATTAACACATCTGTATTGTCAAATAAGATTTGTTTGGAAGGGAAAATGTTTTTGTTAAAATTACTTGTTAGTATGATTTAGGTTATAGATAAAATTATACAAATTTGGAAATAAGTGTATTAGTAATTGAGTATCGAAGAAAATAAAGTTTTGAATAAATAGAATCATAAAAAATGAGAATTTTTGCCAAAACAAAAACAAATAAAATCATTTACGGTAAGAAGAACTTTTAGTTTAATTTAAACAAAAAACAACTTAGGACTAATAATACCAAATATAGATTCTTATCTATGGCTAAGAAACTCTTTTTTTTTTTTTGTTGCCTACCCAATATTCGTGTAACTGATTCGGATCCAGTCTTGTTGCGCACCTGATTATAATGGGAAAGTCTCCCAACAATAGTAATTATTTTCACAAAGTCTAGATTTCAGAATCTTACTTAAGTGATATCAAGCCGCTTACCACTTACATCAATTCCCTTATTAGTTAAGAAACACTTTTTTTTAATAAATTCCATTTAATTGAAAGACATTTGATTAAAAGATAATTCAAATAAATGTTCATTTGACAAATAGTTTCAACAAATGTTTTTATTTTCTACAAGTATCATTTATAATATTTTAATCTATAAAATTCGTGGAGATAATACAGTTTAGTCTCTTAAAATTGTTTTTAATAGACTAACTTATGAAGATAAAAAAGATTTAAAATATATTAGTTCCATCACTTTCAAAAATCAAAGAACTGAACTTTTGAAGATGGAATAGTTAACTTGTATATATTCTTGAATCTTGAGACTAATTTATATGTATATTTTAAGAAAAATATGATAAGATAATTTTTCGGTCCACATATAATAAAGAAAATTGTCTTGTGAGTGTAAAATGTTGATTTTTTTGTTCTTCATAGATACATGAAATATAAGAAATACCCATGGTATAACTAATAAAAACAAAAAAAATATTTGATTAGAAAGATTTCTAAGCTCAAGCCTTCGTATTAAGTCATTTAAGGGCATTTAGATTTAGTACACTAATTGAAACAATGCCAAAGTGTAAATTTAGTCCCGTATCTTTTGATTAAGTCCCTAATCGGTCCCTATATGTTCTTTGATGCAAACTTGATCACATATCTTTACATAAAAAGTTTCACTGTTAGTCCTAAGAAGAATTCTGTTCAACTTTTTTCGTTAAGTGTGACGTGACATGCTGACTTGGAGGAGAGAGAAAACTTGCATGACCAAGTAGGATGAGATGGACTCAAATTTGGTCCCATATCTTTCTCAAATATTTCAAATTCGGTCTATCATAAGTTTCAAAATAAACTTGCAAAGATCAAATAGGAAATCATCATTTGAATCTTGGTGGCTTAATCAATTATGGGTTTGAAGCCGATTATATTTTGTTCTTCAAGAGAAAAAACAAAAAAGAATGAAGAAGCAGAAGCTAAAACCCAATAAAAACAGAAATTTTTACATTACATTGTAAAATTGTATTTCATCTTCACAGTTCACACTAATATTTTCACAGTTCACTAAAAACTCAGTCTTCAAACAAATAGAGTTTAAGTTAACTTTCATGATTATTACATGTATCAAAATTAGCGACTAAAAATTAACCAGAGAACAAAACATGTAGGATGAAATTGAGCAAAGTTGAAAATAATGAAGGACCAAATTTAAAACTTATTCTAAAGATATGGAACCATATTTGAAACATTTTAGAAAGATGAGACCAAAATTGAAACATTTTAAAAAAATATGAGATGAAATTTGAATCCATCTCATCCCACTTAACCACGTCAACTTTCTCTCTCCTCCAAGTTAACATGCTACGTCACACTTAACGGCAAAAGTTGGACGGATTTCTTCATAGGACTAACGATGGGACCTTTTACAAATATATGAGTCCAAAACTGAAAAAAAAAAAAAAAGGGAACTGATTTGGGACTTGAGTAAAAAATAGAGTACCAAATTTGCACTTTGGCCTTCAAAAAATAATCTTGAAATTATGAGATATGGAGTAGACTAATCCCACATTCAGTAAATGGATTAAAAAAAATAGTCCCTAAGAATTGTTATATTTCTAAGAATATCTTAATCCCATGAAATTACAGTTTTTAATCCGACCTAAGGGAGTGAGATGAGATTATTTGACTAAGCGAAATGACTAAATTACTTTTATCCCATTAAACAATATATTTAGTAATTATGCCAAAAATTCCCTAAACTTTGAAAAGTGACAAAAGACACCTTAAACTTCAAATAATCCTTTTTGTTATGATTTTTATTAAAAAAAAAAAACAAATTTCTTTGTAAATTGATGATTGTTGTTGCATTTTACATTAATCTAAATAAAAAAATTAACTGCTATTATAATTAATAGTGGCAAAAAGACAAACAAAATGAAAGGTTTTTTTTGTAGTGACCTTTCATTTTGTTTGTCTTTCATTACTTTTTAAAGTTTAGAGAATTTTTTGCAGTGACCAAATTTGATAACGGTTTTCTACATTTTAGGCTAACTAAAAGGAAAGGGCTCATACAAAACTAGCAAGCATGTTAAGTGAAACGTGACAGCAAGAACGTCAACAAATCATGAAACTACACAGTACACACTTAGCTTTGGGTTGGTTAGCCCTGGTCAAAACATTTACATGTTTAGAGTTTTACACTTTACAGTTCAATTACTTGAGAAATCAGACTTCTCATTCTGCCAGATAAGGTGGAAAAAAATGCCTACAGCGTTCAAAGTGGGAAATTGGCAAAACAATTCATGCATGGCATGTGAAGATTATCCATCACTTGTCCATATGAAAGCTAGGAAAACTATGGCAAGAGCAAAGAACATTGTCAGACAAGGAAACAACCACGCATATCGTACCTTCGCCATAGCACTCGGATTATTCTTGTAATCATCACTAGTTAATCCAATGTCTTCCAGAAGCTCCCTCACTTCATCAATGTCTGAGTCCTTTGCAGCTTGTATTAGTCGATGTTGAATTTTCTCAAGCTTAGTCAGCTTCCTATTTTCTTGTTTTGACCAGATAAAACCTGTCATCTTCCACAAGAGGATCCCGACGTAGATGGCTACAATGCAGTCTACAGAGTAGTGATGGCGTTCTCGTATTTCTCTTTGAGCACTGTGAATCACAAGAAGCCACACAAAAGCTGAACTAAGACCTCCATAAGCTTCCTGAAATTATTTTTAAGACAAAGTCAAGAAAAATTAGACTTAGCTAAAGTTGTAATGATTACAAAAAAAGAGTAAATTAATGATTTGGTCCCTGAAAGATGATACATTTATCAATTTAGTCCCTAAAAGATGAAATTAAAAGATTTAATCCCTTAAAGATGCAATTACAATCAATTTGGTTCTTTGATTAATATATTAATTCAAATTGAATAGTTAATATAATTTTCTAACATCAATCATTAAGTATAATGTCAACAAAATTTATAATCAAATTAGATTAGTCATTATATTTTAGTTAGTATCTTTAACAAAACGACTAAATCAATTAGAATTGCATATTCAGGACCAAATCTTATAATTTTATCTTTCAGGGACTAAATTGAAAATTCTACCATCTCTATTGGACCAAATCATTAATTTACTCAAGAGAAAACAACAAAAGTCCTGCAATCAATTGAGAACCATATACCGTCCAAGCCATGGCTGTCAGCACAGCAACAAGCATGTGACCACTATACATGAGGTCATTGCAGCCACCTCCAGCTTTCTTTAAAAGACCATACCATGTAGATCCTTCAGAAACAGTGGGTCTCAGGAAGTCAATCAAAAAGCTCATTTTGCCCCAGTCAGGTCGGTAATCCCCAATAGGTTTTTCAATGTCAACTGGAAAAGAATAGTACGTTAATTTGCAGGAACAGCACAAAACAAAACATCCAAAAAGGTGGAAAGATTCATGCATAAGCATAGAAAACAAAAATAAATTGGTGATAATTGATAAGTTATTTACTAAATTGTCCAGTGTTAAGATTTGCCATATTTAGATAATCTAAACAGAAAACTGAAAAAGAATCTAAAATAGTACAATTGGTAAGAATGACATGATCAGATTGGTTAAATAACTAAGCATATAAACCTTACAGTCAAGTTATAGAAAATAATTCCAAGCCTCAAATTTTTCAGTTCCAGTTCAAAGCCTCTCTCACTCTGGTAGTGAATGTTTTGATAAAAGAATGACGTAAATTTTCAAAGAGCATTATAGACACCAATAGTATTCATGGATCCACTAAGAGAAACTAAGACACCCACGCATACAGGCAAGTGGATAAACAGTCACATCCACACATGCACACAGAAATATACAAGGCGAGGAGATCAGATCCTGTCTAATTCAGCTCCAAGAGAACAAAATAAGGCCAACTCTTCAGTCTCCAGAATGTCTAGGTACTCTATCAATCAAATGTTTGATAAATCAGGCCATCATAATATCACTTGCAACTAGGTAATGTACAAAGACAATGTAGGTATGCCAGAATTTTCCGCAGACC
Source organism: Chamaecrista fasciculata (assembly GCA_003254925.1). NCBI lineage: Eukaryota > Viridiplantae > Streptophyta > Magnoliopsida > Fabales > Fabaceae > Chamaecrista > Chamaecrista fasciculata. Next base: position 128,192 of record QANZ01030436.1, on the reverse strand, counting down.
ATTCATAGATAATAGGACTAGTAATTACTCAGGCAGTCCATACCATGAACACACCAAAAGTAAATTGGTATGAAGTTTGAGAATGAAATTCAAGGAGAAATGACTAAATCCAAATGACTAATGCATTCCATACCATATGCTAAATCTTGCTTTATCAACTGGCTGATGGCATTATGATCTGATGCATAAGGAACATAATATTTCTGAGCCCAATGATGAGGATACGGAGGAATTGTGAAGCGAGCATTGGCACACCAAGGCCGTGCTGAAGGCAAAATTGTAGATACAAATGTTATGGCACGAAGAAGGCGACCAATTGCCATTGTGAACATGTATCTTGCACCTAGTCCAAAGCCTGGAGCTTTTACAGAGTCAAACAACACAGAGAATGCCAGCATCATAAACAACATCAGGAAATGGTGCAATCCAATAATATGAGCTCTTAACATGTCAACCACTGGTAGTGGAAGTTTCTCATTTAATGCCAGGAGCAACCACTGGCCAGTGTCTGGCAAAGGAGCTGCGTTACTGTATGAAATAAAATAAGAAAATTAGTATTTATCCTTTATATAGAAATAGTACAGGAGTTTGAACTTTGAAGTATTGTTTATATGAATTAGACATGAGCAAGCAAGTCATAAATACACACTATGAGATATATTAGCACAAGTTATTTTGTGAAGAAAATCTTGAATGAACTAAGATGGGTAGCATATGCCACTTTTGTTTGGAAATCACAATAATCAGGCTTGTAGGCCTTTACAGGTAACTAACTCTTCATGACCATATTTAGGAAAGTTGGACGCTGCTTATAGAGAACTCAACCATCATCCTTCTCAAAAGCCTGTCTACCATGGCATTGTATTGTTTAATTCAGTACCTCTATTACTCTGATGATGCCAATATTAGTTATACATATCTTACCATTACTCTCCGAGTTCACAATTCAAAACCAACGAGCCAAGTTTATAAATGTTGCACATTGAACTTCACAATCAGCAGTCATTTTCTAAATCCAGTGTTTGATTGAATGTTGCCTCATCATTTTGCAACATAAAAAAAAATGTTTAGACGTTAAACGTTGATGTTGCAAATTTATTTAGTGTTGGGCATAATTTATAGTAATTTTGTTTTAAATAAAAATTGGCTGAATGTGTAACTCAATAGTAACCTAACACCTGCAATTAAAAAGTGATCTCTATTGGACTTGAAGCTAGTCCACAGTGAGCCAGCCAAATACTCATCAATTCTCTGAAGGGAGCAGTCAACAGGGAGCAGTCTCAGTCTCAACTTCTCATATATCCTGGGGACTCTGCTCAAAGTTCCTAAGTTCACCCAAAATTTAAAATTAGAACTTTCTTTCTTTGGAGGAGAAGTCATGTTTTTCTTCATTTTGCCAAGGGTAATATTGAGAACAAGCTCCAAAATGATGCAAAGCTACCAGGAATTTATTAACTTTATAACTGCAAACGGTAATACCAACTTGAATTTCAAAACATTATTTAGCAATTAACTATTATTTTAGCACAATGGAGACAAGCGGCTTAGAGCCAAGCCCAAATGCATTGGACAGACATCTGGAATTTTGTAAAGTTTATAATTGAATCATTAAACGTAAAAGCAGAGAACATATCCTAGTTCATAAATCAGAAATTTAGGTTCCATGCTAGGCATACTAAACCCATTATGGCTGCATGCTGCGGCAATTAAATTTAACAGATCGGATCGCATTACAGTTAGATATGGACTATATTTGAAACGAAAAAAACAGAGAATATAAGCTCCTAGTCCATGATTTGACTTAAATCTATATTTCTAACCAGATCCTCTTCTCAAACTGACAAATGCTGTCAGAGATCAAGTAGAAAAGAATCTTAAAGAAAGCAAACTAACAGTTGAACTCAGTTCAGGTGAAAGGTTACCAAAATTACACAATGCGCTGAAACTAAAAGAACTGCATCCTAAGACAGATCAAACTCGTGACTCTAAAGTGTGAAAATGAAACAAAATTTATCCGCACATGGCTCACCATAAACCAAAAGGAACATTATGCTGGAAAAAAGAAAAAAAGAAAAAAGCTCGAAATGAAGCTGATTCACACTCATATTGATTGAGAAACAGAGAATGTAAGCTACTAGTCCATGATTTGACTTAAATCTATATTTCTAACCAGATCCTCTTCTCAAACTAACAAATGCCGTCAGAGATCAAGTAGAAAAGAATCTTAAAGAAACCAAACTAACCGACGAACTCAGTTAAGCTGAAAGGTTACCAAAATTACATGATGCACTGAAACTAAAAGAACTGCATCCATCCTGAGACAGATCAAACGTGACTGTAAAGAGTGAAAATGAAACAAAATTCATCCGCACACAAAATTCATCCGAAAAAACAAAAAATAGCTCGAAATGAAGCTGATTCACACTTATATTGATTGAGAAACAAAGAAATTAAAGTACTACAGAGAGAGAGAGAGAGATCGATTTATTATTACCGATGCCAATCAAGGCCAAGTACGGCGGTGACAAAGCGAACTGAGAGAGCTTCAAAGAGGAGTGCTGAAAGCATGAAGAACATCGAAGCGACGAACGGAATAGCGGCGCGAAACTCGGCGGACCAGTGTTTGTAGAACGGTATGCGAGTTATGGCAATGAGAGCGAGGAGGAACCAAAGTGCCGGTTGAAGCCACGAGTGCCACGCCGGAGAGAGGTATCGGAGGTAATCGACGGCGACGTAAGACATGGCGGCGACGCCTAAGCCGGCAGGTCGGACCGTCAGCCATGGCGGCGCCGGCCACCGCATGGTATTGACGAAAATGTGAGAGAGAGAGAGTGAGAGAGTGAGAGTGAGAGTGAGAGGGTTCCGTTTATGACTTATTAATGGAAAGTGAGTTGAAGAAGCCTGAGTTATTTACAGTGGTAGGTTAGGTAAGTCGGTAATTTGAGTTACTTTCGTTAATCACTACACTTTTTTTTTGTCCCTAAAAAATTAAAATATACAGTTTAGTCCTTGAAATATCAAAAGGATATAAATTTTAGTTCCTGATAAACTGGAAAATGGCTAGCACTTACCTAGTTCACCGGTTGTGGGCTGCAAGAGCCAAGAGTTGAGCAAGAACCTGCAAGAGCTTCACAGGGGGGCCCTGCGAAGTGTACTCCGACGCTCAAGTTAGTAAGAGAGTGATAAGAGAGTAAGAGAATTTCAGAGTGTAAGAAGTAGCTAACCTTGAACTGCTGAGTTGAGCTCTATTTATAGAGCAGGGGGGAGAGGTGGTCAGCGCGCGGGGCGGACCACGTAACCAGACACGATCTCCACCAGCGGAGATGGTGGAGACCGAGATTTGCGGAGCAAGGCAATCGTGGGTGGTTGCCTGCCATGTTGCCGGGCGGTCGCCATAATACTGGAGAACGTGGGTGTGAACAAGTCAGTAGCCCACGATCTCCCGTAGCGTGGATTGCGGAGCGAGGTAGTCGTGGGTGACTGAGTGTTAAGCTGGAGGCGGGCGCCCTCCTCCTGGGTGGAGGGGGGGCGCCCCTAACTGTGCGGAGCGAGGTAGTCGTGGGTGACTAAGTGTTAAGCTGGAGGCGGGCGCCCTCCTCCTGGGTGGAGGGGGGCGCCCCTAACTGTGCGGAGCGAGGTAGTCGGGCGCCCCCTCCTGGGTAGAGGGGGGCGCCCCTAACTGTGCGGAGGGCACTTGATTGGTTCGAGCGCGCTTTGCAGGGTGTGAAGGGGGGAAGAGGCCCGGTGCGAGGGCCGTTTAGGCGTACGCCCAAATAGTGATGTATCAGTTCCTATAAGATTAAAAGATATACTATTTAGTCCATAAGAAAGACTAATTAGTATACCGTTTTGATTTTTTATGGATTAAACTGTACATTTCAATTTTTCAGAAATCGAGTTGTCAGCTTTGTAATCTTTTAGGAACCAAATTGCAGTTTACTCTTTTTTCCTAGACAAAAGTACTTTTTTTGTCCCCAAATTTTACTTTAACTGTCAATTTTGTTCTCATTTTTTTTGCCGTCAGTTTCATTCTCAATATTTCACATTTTACTCAATTTTATCATTTACTCTTACATTAACCAAATATTAACGACTGATTATACGTAGTTGATGGCATGTAATGTAAAATTGATTAAAAAAAACTCAAATCCTAACTCAGATTGAGAAATGGAATGAAGTTTGTCGCTAACTTATTGAAAGAAGTTGGTCGAAGGACAAAATTAACTAAAATGTGAAACATTGAGAAAAATATTGATAGTTGGTGTAAAATTTGGAAACAAATAGGTGCTTTTGCCTTTTTTTTAAATTAAATTAATAATTTGGTCCTTGGAAAAATTTAGTCTTTGAAAAATTACCCGTTGATAACTCTTCCTTCAAAAGATTGAAATACACAATTTAATTTTAAAAAAATTAAAAAGGTATACTTGTTAGTCTTTCCCATTGATTAAAAAGTATATTGTTTAGTTCTTTTAAAATTTAAAGAGTATGTTGGGCCACAAAAAAAAGAAGAAGAAAAGAGTATAATATTTAGATCTTTTGTAAATTAAACTGTGTATTCAATATTTTAAAGATCGAGTTATTAACTTAATGTTATAAAAATAATATATAGAAAGGTAGAAGGAGAAGAAGAGGTAAAAGAATAGAGACAAGATGAAGAGAAAATATTATCATTCACTTGATGGAGGTACAATCAACACTTGCACACATCACCTATTTATAGGACTTGTAGGGGTAACCATTAACCCTAGGTTACAAGAATTAAACATGACCTTAATAACATTATGTCTCATCAATTAGGGGTTATAACATTGTCATCAATTTGGGGGGTTTTAGGAGTGCTAAGGACATCCACCATAAAATTGTTTTATAACACTCCCCCTTAGATGTCCATTAACAAAAAAATGTGCCTCATTAAAACACTACCAGGAAAAACCCAGTGGGACAAAAACCTAGTGAAGAAAAAAGAGTACACCATTATAATAATACTACCATTATAAGTTGTCTCATTAAAAACCTTTGTTAGGAAAACCCAGTGGGACAAAACCTTAACAAAGGGAAAAAGACTACAACATACTTAACCTCTCCCTGATGATTGCATCACTAAACATCTCTTAGTTATTGTATTCCAACCGATGCACTAACTTTTCAAAATTGTTGTTGGTAATGACTTCATGAAGTTATGGAAGATAGTTTGGGGAGCTAAGGTGCTACCTAAGGTTAAGCTCTTTGTATGGAAGATTCTCAAAGGTATTCTGCCTACTAGAGTAAATTTATGTAAGAGAAAAATACCTGTTGATAAGAAATGCACTGTTTGTAAATCTGTAGATGAATTTGAAGAACACCTCTTGTTTGGATGTGAATGGGTGAGAGCTGTGTGGTTTGGTAGCCAGTTGAGCTGGTGTTGGAGGGGAGGTGACAGGGCAAATGGACCGGAAAGATTATGCTACATGATTTCAGAGTTGTCGAAGTTGGGGGAAGATAAGGATGCACAAATAGCTCTTCTTTTTAATTATCTTTGGTCTATTTGGAAGGCCCGAAATGAATTCTGTTTTGAAAGAAGGGGGATCAATCCTGATTTTGTTATCAGAAGGGCAGAGGAAAGTTGGAGAGAATTCTGGGATCCTCATATTGAGAAGACACCAACTTCTCAAATTGGTCCCAGAACTCAAGACGACATGCAAAAATGGAGGCCTCCTAGGGGTGAAGTAGAAGTTAATTGTGATGGGGCTTTTTGTGCAGATAAATCCAAAGGTTCAGCAGCAATTATTGTGAGGGATGAAGATGGTGATTTTCTTACCAGATCTACTAGATGCTTCCCTTGCATTTCGCCTCTTTATGCGGAAGCGATTGCAATTGATGAAGCTCTCGATTTGATACTTGCGCTTGACATCAGCAAAGCTACCAATGAATCTGATAGCCTCATTGCTGTCAAAAGCTGCGAGAATGGTCCTATCCCTTGACAGATCTGCGGTTTGGTGGAAGATATCAAGAGGAAAGTTATTCAACATGGGAATGTGAAGATAAACTGGATTAGAAGAGAGGCAAACAAATCTGCGAACCTTGTTGCAAAGTTACATTTGAAGGGGGATTTACCTGTTGTTTGGCGTTGGATGCTGCCGATTAAGCTTCGAGTGGCTTTGTTGGAGGACAGAATTGTTTGCAACTCTTCTTCTTCTAGGAGTTCTTCGTGAGTGTTGGTGAACCGGCGTTATTGCGGTTTGGTTGGTTGGGAGCTGATGGGGTGTGGTTACTTGCTTTCTGTTTTTCCTATCTTTGGGCTCCTGTTCAGTCTGTGTTACTAAGGTGGGCCGTGTATTGCTCTTTTCTTTCATGTGAATGACATGGTATGACAAAAAAAAAAAATGACTTCATGAATAAATCTGACTAATTGTTGCTCGAGCGAATCACTTGAACTTCTTTATCACATTTCCTTTGAGGATTATGTGGGTAAATGACAAACTTGATGAAATATGATTACTTTTAGTTGATACATTTTAAACAAATTCTTTCTTTAAACAATACACTATATTTTGGAGCTCTTCAGGAGTTCTCATAATATTTGAATCATCAACATACACATCAATTATCACACATTTTGATTTATGTCTCCTAATGAAAATACATGAACAAATAGGATCATTTTTATATCATTCCTTCAACAAATATATTCATTGAGACGAATGTATCACATATATCTAGATCATTTCAACCTATTGAAGGACAAATATTGAAAAATTTTCCCAGAAAATCTTGCATGCTTCTAGTAATTTAAATCCTCAAGGATTTTCATGTGAATTTCATTATTCAATAAGCTATAGCATGTAACCACATTCATTTAATGCATATCAAGTTTTTCACGCACTGCCGGACTAATAAAATATCTGAAGATAATCCACCACATGAGAATATGTTTCCACATAATCTATGTCAGTCATTTGAGAAAAACCTTTTTGTACAAGTAGAGCATTATATCTTATGACTCCATTTTTCTCATTTCGTTTTCTCACAAAAATTAATTTGTACCCACTTAGCTTTACACCTTCAGGTGTTTGGACTACTGGTCCAAAAATTTCACGTTTTTCAAGTGAAGCTAATTTTGCTTGAATTGCATCTTTTCATTTTTGGCCAATCATTTCTCTGTTCTACATTACTCGACAGCTTCAAATTCCAAATCCTCATTTATTTTCGTTGCAACATTATATGAAAAATTGTTGTCGGCAATAATATATTTCCGGTTCCATTTTTGACATAACTTATGAAGATCTCTTCATTATCATTCTCATTACAATTCCCAGGTACTTGATCCTCCTTTGAGGTTTCAACTTTCATGATTAGTTATGTCTTAGGCCTCTTCAGGAGAACCTGCCTCTATAATATGACCATCTTGATTATTTGCTCCTTTCCTCTTTTTAGAAAATTTTATCTTTGGAACCGATTGGTCTTCCATGTTTCAATCGTGGTTTACTTTCATCTATACTATAATAGATTGTCCTGGTGGGACATCAATTCAAATTGGAGCATTTACAGTTGGTATATAAGATTTTATAAATCTTTTAAGGTCAATAAATGTGTCTGGCAACCGATTGGTAATATTTTGCAAATGAAATATCTTTTGAACTTCTGGTTCACATTTTTATTCGAGGATCTAAATGAAATAAATACAATAATTCCAATCATTTTTCTTTCCCAACTGTTCATTCTCTCCCCCTAATGTTGGAAATATTGATTTATCAGAATGATAATAAGCAAATTTTGCTATTAATAAATCTCTAACCATTGGTTCAATATATTTTATTATAAAAGGAGATTCATATATATCCAACAATATTGCTCTCCACATATGAGAACCCATCTTTGTGCGTTGTGGTGGAGTAACTGGAACATAATCTCACAACAAAAAAATTCTAAGATGGAAAATACATGGCTCCTGACCCAAAGTCAATTATAATTGGGAGAATTCATAATAATTTCTTTTTCTAATGCGATAAATAGCATATCACTTTATATGATGAGATCGGGTTCTTTGTTCTCATAAGTAATGGTCTAGCTATCAACTGGAGGCATTTAATAAATGATTATGCTAGATCATTTTATATATGAACATAAGCTTCAAGATGTTCAACTTTTATCCCAATAAACATATAATAATCATTAAAAACTTGGGACATAAACTCACTACAATTATCAAAACAAATTATCTTAATCGCAAAATTTGGAAATTGTACTCTTAATCGAATTACTTGCACAAGTAATCTTCGCAAATGTCATATTGCGACTTGATAATAATCACACATGCGACCATATTGTAGATGCATCTATACAATATTCGAATGGTCCGCATGGTGGGTGAATGGGCCCATATAATCACCATACATTCCAGATATCTAGGGGACTCAATCCCATCTTTAACTAGTGATGCTTTCATAATTAATTTCATTTGAGAACAAGCAACATAAGAGAATTCTTTAGAATGGAGAATCTTCTACTTCTTCAATGGATGATCATGTGAATTCTCAATAATTTTTCGCATCATTATTGAACCAACATGACCCAACCGGTCATGTTTGTTAATAAATGTATTTAGAATAGTAAACATCTGGTTTACCATAACATGCATAACAATTATGCTAATATTTGTGTAATACAAAATAGAGGGAAAATGTGGGTAACCTTTCATATATATATATATATATATATATATTTCTTACCATCACAATCATAGTAAAATGAACATATGGTAATTGTTCATCCATTGTAGTCTCATCAACTCTCAATATAATAGTCATTTTTGCTAGCTTGACAAGTTTCTCTGAGACTTATTGCATAATAATCCTTTTTTTTATAGCCAATTTTATTCCTCTTAATAATAATATGTTGACTTTTTCATATCTTTCAATCAATTTTGTACTAACACATCATTTACTTCTTTTTTATAATAAAATTACATTTTATCTTTCAATATAGTATGCATTGCAACATTGTCTACAAGACATATATCTTCATTAAAACAAGTAATATCATAATCAAGAAAATTAAAATATCACATAAACATGAGTAAATACATAATATCATTTACTTTTTATATCTTCAAATATTCAAAGAATCAATAACATCAGGATATATAATATCAATGATGTATTTATAGTTATCATTTTTAATTTATAGAGAATTATTTTTTTTACAATGATAAATTTATTAGATAATTTAAATTATATAATCAATACTTTCTATATATAAAATAATATTGTACAAAAATATATATTTACATCAAATAAAATACCTTATTCACACTTTATATTTGCAAGCTGATGTAGAGATACATAACAATTTTAAATTAATTGTTGACATAATATATCATTTCTTATAGAGATGCTATATCACTAACTTCATAAATAAATATCATGTATGCCAATATAAACAAAATATAAATTCATACATATTTCATAAAAAAATATAGATATTAACCTTCAGGGTTAATAATTAATATTCAATATATGAAAACTTAAACATATAAAGAGATAAAATAAACAAAACACATAAATATATTAATCAATGGTTTAGTTCTTCAGGAACTATCATATATACTCCATTGATGTAGCTTTCAAGAGCTCATCCTCAAATCATATTATTATCATCTTAATTTTTTCACTTTATATGCAAATGAGTCCTCTTTATGTAGGACTTAATGATGTAACTTATAGCCTAATAATTACATTATGAAGGTGAGAGGTTATAAGCCTTAATGTACACTAGTGGAGGAGAAATTTACACATTCTTTAAAGAGACATTACACATGAGAGAAGGATGACAAAAGTCATTCATCTTAACATCTTGTCATATTATCATCAACATCTCTACTAGAGATATAAGGTGGAAAAAATTTTCTCAAATCAATTCAAACCATAAATTTCATCTCCATCTCATAACAATATAAAAATTCATATGTTAATATTAGTCTTTGGGACCAATAATAAACAATCCCTCAATAGAAATGATAAAATGATCACTTGTATGATCAATTCATATATGAATTATTAGCCTTCAAGGCTATTATTAAACAAATTATTTCTTTTGGCAAATTACTAATATGTGCAACAATCATTTCATGCATTTTATTTGTTGCAAATAATATGGCTTCAGTCCATATAAAACAATTTTTAACCACTTGTAAAATTTCTATTAATAATTTATCAATATATATTGACTCAGAGCCTTCAGGGCTATTATCATGATACTTTCAATAGTCATAGTTGATGATAGTCGAATCAAATAATCAAATGGTGATATGGCTTCGGGCCATATGAAACTTTTCAACTTTAAAGGTGATGGCAATGATAAACTTATATATAAAATATATGATTAACAAGTCTTGAACACAAATAACTTAAAGTAAGAATAAAAGTATCTTACCTCACAGAAACTTCTTACCTTCAATTGATCATGATAAAAAGAGAACTTGAAGATGATTAACTTACGCAAAATTTGGCAGAGATTCGTGCTGATAAAATGTTATAAAAGTAATATATAGAAAGGTAGAAGGAGAAGAAGAGGTAAAAGAATAGAGGCAAGATGAAGAGAAAATATTATCATTCACTTGATGGAGGTACAATCAACACTTGCATACGTCACCTATTTATAGGACTTGTAGGGGTAACCATTAACCCTAGGTTACAAGAATTAAACATGACCTTAATAGCATTATGTCTCATCAATTAGGGGTTTATAACATTGTCATCAATTTGGGAGTTTTGGGAGTGCTATGAACATCCACCATAAAATTGTTTTATAACACAATAATTTTTTAGGGAGCAAGTTGTTAGTCTACTCTTTATTTATTTTATTCTTCTGTCTTTCCATGTTTTATAGTAACTCAATTCCATACTAAATTCTATAACTTTCGGCAATTAATGAAGTCCACGATGGCAAGATTAGATAATATCATGTTCTTAATTAACTCTTAAAGTTGTGTGTATACGTGATGGTATTCATTCACACGGCTGCAGTAGATCCACTCTCAAATTTTTAATATTTTCATAATAGATTAATGATTTAAATCTTAAAATAATATAAATATTTAATTTATTGTTTATGAAATAAAACTAAGATTTAATTCTGGAAAATTATAAGATAAATTACAGAAAATGTCTATGCGGTTTAGCTCATTTGTATGATAATTAGTTTCTTGTGATTTAAAAGTTATCAAATTAGTGATATGTCACCGTTAATATACATTAGAGTATTAGACTATTAGAGTCAGGTTTACTTCAGTAAAAAATCAACAACAAATGGCATGTGACGCTCATGGAAGTGAGTTAGAAACCTCATTTTGATCTCTAATATTTGCTCCATCTTTCATTTTGGTTTCTAATAATTTTCGTTCTATTTTGATTTCTAATATTTTTTAGAAGTTTTTTAGCGTTAGTTCCTAAACATTGCTTCGTACAAAATAAGATATCATATTAATTTATTATTTTTTTTTTCTTTCTTCTATCTCACGCTCTTTCTCTCATTTTAATCCATGAGAATTTCTCTCTCTCTCTCTCTCTCTCTCTCTCTCTCTCTCTCTCTCCAACAGTTATCTCGTCTCTCTCTCATCTCTCTCATCTTAGATATTCATCCCATTCGATCTCCTCCTTCTCGATCTTTTCCTTATTTCTGTCATCTTCCTCCCTTTGTCACCATCTCCCTCTCTCATCTCTCTCTCACATACGCACTCTCTCCTAACTCCTATCTCTCTCTCTCTACCTCCATCTTGATGATAGTCGATAAAGGGAAAAAGAGAGAGAGATGAGAGTTTGAGAGAGAGAAAGAGAGAAAGAGAGAGTGAAAGAGATGAGATAGAAATGGGATTGGAGTTTGAAATAAGGAAAAAGAGAGGGAGAGGGAGATGTGATGGAAATAAATCCGAGTGTGGGAGATGAAATTGTTGAGAATATGACATATATTATATAATATCATGTGGGGTTATGTGGGGTCCACATGTTGAGAATGTTATATATTATATTGTGTTAGAGTGTGTCAAATAAAAGTCCCACATTGCCTAGGTTATGGATGAGCCAAGGGTATATATATTAAGATGTGAAAAGAGGGGGTAACCAAGTAGAGAAGAAGGAAGGTCTCACGCACACAAGCATGAGCCTCAAGGGCACCAAGTCTTTTTATAAAATCAGACTTTATATTATATGAACATTATTTTCTAATATTTATGGCTTACCTGAAAACTCTCATTTTATGGTGTATTAAATTTGGGTTGTTTCATATCAGAAAATAATGGCATTCAAATTGTGTTTATGATTTTTAAAATGAGTTTGTGCGCTGTTAAAACAATTTAATGCGTGATTAAATTGTTTTAATCACTCATAACTCTGCCCAACGTCTCTCTCAGCTGCGCCTTAATATATATACAATGTGTTCTAGGTTTAGGGACCAATCTGACCCAACTCACTGAAATTATCTTCTACTGTTCTGTGGCCTTGTTGTACCAACACGAAGAGTTTGTTTAATCCTGGGGAGTACCGCTTCTAATTATAGAGGGTTGCGAAATAAACTCTTAAGGACAATGCCCTTGTGACGCGACTCAAACTAAAAACTATACCACAAATTTGTGCATATCCTCAATAGAAATCACTAACCTGGAGTTCACATTGATCTTATATGAAGCTAAGGTCTTCAAGCCACAAGATCCAAAGAGTTGCCAAGATGGAGTTGACCCGGACACCCATCGTAAGGTGTCAGACGCGATCAAATTAAATTTATACTCGATTCTCGCAAATATAAACTATGTTTATTAAAATATAGTATAGATGCTAACCCAAGGTCGAACTCTCGCGGAACTTCTAGAAATTTTAACAACGATTGTATCGGAACAAGTTTTCGTGAACACGGAACATGCTTATATAGGTGAATTATAATTAAGAATAAGGTAAGGAATGAATTATCTGGTAAACGGTAACTAATAAGTGAAGAATGTGAAACCCGCGGATGTTGATAGGAATTGTGCCCTAGGGCAAATCCTTTTTGATGTATGTTATGAACATATGGATTAATTTATAGAGATAAATTAATGGTTTTCACATTATTAGCATGTTTACTGTGATTACGTCCATGATTAATTATAAGATAATTAATCTAAATCTGTCCCTGATCGATTGTTTTCGTGGGAGCGAAAATGAACTAAGATCAGCATGACCTCGGTGCATAGGGATGCACGCACTAGATGCTGGAACGAGAGTCATGGTGCAATTACGTAAGGGGTTACGAGTTGCTGGACTGACCCGGAGAGTCCTGCATGGGTTTAGTCATCAGCTTGCCTCTCTTGTACGCCTGTCACGACGCCTTAGACCTGAGGTCATCATTATTCCGGCGTTGCAGTTGTCAGACTTTGGCTTAGTCTAACGTTGCCCGTAGCAGGGTAGCCATAAGGGCTAAGTACGGGTTTGGTTGATTGCCGTGCTGAGGAATGTGGACTGACCAAAATTGGGATTTTGTTCCCCATTAAATTGGGAGATATCTTACTGGCGCCCTCGATGAGTCTGTCCAGGAAATGCATGGCCATGCTAGATATTGGGACTTACTCAAGGAGATCGAGAAAGTAAAGGTTTGGATCATGGATGACTTTCCTGTGCCTGATCCATAACCAAGATATCGCAGAACAATAGGGTCGGTGCCAAGGAGGTACGAAGGTTAAAATCGGTTTTGGTAACAAACGATCACTCACGTGTTTTGGGTAGTCGCGATGGCTTGCTAGAGTCCGCTCACGACTTGTAGGACATAGGGATGACCTACTGCCAACTTCACGTGGGGCCTGCTGGGTCACACACGAGCAGGATTAGAACACACCTTATAAGGGACACGAATTAGGGTAATTCGTGGGTCACTCCGTGGCCTAATTTAAGACACAGAGGAAATGTCTGGGACATTATGTCTTGTCTTAAATTTTCTACAGTTTAAATAATTGTTAAATGATTAATAGAGATTAATTATTTACAATTTAAATATTAGGAATAATAAATTAAATAATTCCTAAAAGTTAGGAGATTATTGATTTATAAAATTCCCTAATATTTAGCTAGAGGGTGGCGCCTCATATTTGGATGATTTAATTAATAAAAATGTTTTATTAATTTAAGTCATGGATTTGAATTTGAATTTGAGATTCAAGATTTGAATTAAGATATTGGGGTAATATTTTAATTCAATAAAGAATTTAAATTCAGAATTCAAATTTTGAATTAAAGATATTATTGTAATATTTTAATTCAAAAACATTGGGATAAAATAAGTTGGTTATGACTTCCTAATTTTAGGAGTTATTTTTGATTTATAAAATTCCCAATAAATGGAGCATAATAGGCGCCTATCTCTAGTGGGTCCCTTTGGAAGATTTGATCTTCAAATTGATTCTATGAGATAGGGATTTGAATTTGAATTAAAATATTATGGTAATATTTTAATTAGATATTCAAGTCTTAAAGATATGATATTATCAGAATATCATGATTTTATATTTATAAAATTACTGTAATTTTAGTAAATATAAAGGCTAAAGTCGCCTAGCCCATAGAGAGAGTTGTGTCATGCACATTGTGAAACCCTAGCTCAAAAGAGAGAAGTCGATTTCCTCCTTGTTGAGAGAGAATTTTCGCCACCCACCTTCCTAGAGAGAGAAGTCGATTTTCCTCTAAGTGTTAGAGAGAGAAATCGAAAGTTGTGGGTTCTAGGGTTCTTGAGTGAAGAAGAACAAAAGGGGTTTTGTTGCTGTCTTACGCTCAGTATTGCGCCACCTTTGCCTAGAGTTCAGAGAAGGAGTTCCTGAATTCACAAACTGTAGATTGGATCCCGAGTCTCTTTGGAGAAAGAGGCGTGGAGGCTAGCACCTTGTGTTCGGGAAACTGTTCGTGTGGATCACCGGTAGAGGAAGGACGTGCAAACGGACTTCTAGACTCACGAGTATCACCAATCCGATTGAAAGCCTAAGGTATAACACTTTTCATATCTGGTTTTAAATTCAACTAGCGGATCTCAGGGTTGGATTTTCTTGGGGAGCGCAAGTTTTTTTTATTTACTGTTTGCTTCCGCTGCGTGTTTTCCCCGGGGATTTCCCAACAGATGTATCTTGAACTCGGCCTTCCCAGCTCAACAAACATAGAAGCAAATACTCAATAATGCATTTACACTCAAACACAATCAATCAAGTGATAATAAATAAATATATGATCAAGATTAAACATTCAACCTACACTAGGTATGAACAATTCATCAAAGCTCTTCGGGGCAATCTATATTATTGCCACATCGGAACAATAAACAAACTCGAATAATCCAAATTATATACTTCTAAGATAAATAGACCTTCTCTTAGCAAACCCTAAAAAGCAACTTTATTAATCGTGAGAGAGACAAACTCCAGGAATGTCAAGGTCTCATTACTTTAATGAAGTATTAATCTATAAATCGGAACAATTGTATCTCAAAAGTAGCACCTAATTCTAAGAACAATTATCAAAGAAACATAATCTAAATAAGCAACACTTCCTGATCTATGAAGAACATTGAGCTCTGGCCTCCTTCATGATACTCCGGCGGGAACAAGGATTTTTAGCCTTGCATGAGGGAATTGGAGCAAAAGTGATTTTTCTAGGCAAACTCGGTAAAAGGATGCTCTGAGCGTAGAATGACGACCTCTATTTATAGTGTGGAGTAGTGTGCTTGATCCTCAAGTCAAGGGGAAAATTTCGACTCTGGGCCGTGGGCTGAGCCGGCGGCCCAAGAAGACGGCGCAGCGAAATATCTACGATATTTCGATTATATCTTCGTATCTTGAATCGTGGCCATGCAAAACATACTCTACTGCTTCAGAATATTCTGAGCCGCGAGATTTCCAATTTGAGTCGTTGGCTCAGACAGGCGGCGCAGATTCAGTGTCTTCTGAAGCTTATCTGCTGATGTCATATTCCAGAATATTCCTGAGCCGTGTGAATTCCGTGTCTGAGCCGGCGGCTCACACGACGGCTCAAAATATCTTTCGCGCTTTTTGTTATCTTCTAGATGATTCCTTTGTTATTTTTATAATTCTCAGCTGAAACACTTAACAAACGATTATGCAAAATCTTATAAAATACTTTAATGGGTAAATTGCAATTTGGTACCCTGTGGTTAGGGGCGGTTCCCCTTTGGTACCCTGAAAGAAAAATTTTTGCATTGTGGTACCCTGTGGTTTGCTCCGTTAGCGATTTGGTCCCCTGAGGTTTTTTTCTGTTAGGATTTAACGGCAAATGTACGTTAAAATGCCAAAAATCTCCCAAAAAGTCTTCTCTTATGCGTTTAAGTCCTTTCCCTTTACTAAAAGGGATCAAAAAGTAAAGGATTAATTATAAAAGGGTCTTTAGAATTCTAATATTATAGATTTTTCTCAATTCCACCTCTTTTTCATCATTTTCATTCATTTTAGTCCCAAATCCTCAAAATAAAATCGTAAAGTGTCCCAAAACTCTTTTATAATTATTTTCAAAAGACTCTTTAGAATTCTAATATTATAGAATTTTCTCCTTTTCATAAGATTTCTTTTGAATAGGTCCTGATTTAATTACACTTTAATCCCAAAAGTTTATGATCTTTATCAAAATAGTCCTTAGAACCTCAAAAGACAAATGAACATCTATCATTTATCAAAAAATCCCCATATTCAACTACAGATGTTGAAATTTTCGTTCAAGTACACTACAAACAAATCAAAACCCCCAAAATTTTTCCAAAATCAATCCCCACAAATCAAAAACCCTCTCAACACCAAAATCAACATCTTACATTGAATACCGGTATATGTATATGTATGGGGCCACATTCATACTACCAATGGAGCTTCAATAAAAACATTCAACAATTTCAAGACGTTCTAACAACATTCACGAATCCATCTTCGTCTTCTTCCCCAATTGCCTACTCTGACCATCTCGACAATTACCTCACCGAACCCACCTCTCACAACATCGGAAGAGCCTCCGGCAGTTTCCAGAACGACGGCCTTCTCGCCGGCGCCGGAGATGTCGCCGGAAGCAGCACCAGCGACGCCGAGTTCGGATTATCGAGACTTGAAGGTCGGAATTGAAGGTTCCTTTCCATCTGAAGGGTTGGAAAGGTGGTTTGTATCAGAAGGGTTTTGGAAAAGAGGGATCGATTGTTGCCCGAAACTCTGAATGAGATTTCTGCAGAGGGCTTTTTTTTAATTTGGGATTTCTGAGGATGGGTTCCGATTTGAATCTGGGAAATCGGAAGATTAATTAAGAGTTTGGGTTGGGATTTGATCTTGAATTTGTTGAATGTTTTGATCTGAAGCTCGATTCGTAGTATGAAAGAGACTCACGGTGGCTCGCCAACAGCTTCTGACGGTGGCCGGACGTCGACGAACCTGCGACCGTGGTGGAAGACGAAGGGAGAAAGTGAGAGTGTTAGACTCAATTAGTGAGTAAAAATGGGAAAGAGAGAGTCGGATTGGGGTTTTTAATTGCTGCTGGGATCATTCTGAAAGTTTTGGAAGTTGAGGAAGCAAATTTGCTATTAAGTTGAGGATGCTCATTTGTCTTTTGAGGTTCTAAGGACTATTTTGATAAAGATCATAAACTTTTGGGATTAAAGTGTAATTAAATTAGGACCAATTCCAAAGAAATCTTATGAAAAGGAGAAAATTCTATAATATTAGGATTTGATGATGTTGATTTTGTTGTTGAGAGGGTTTTTGATTTGTGGGGCTTGATTTTGGAAGAATTTGGGGGGTTTTGATTTGTTTGTAGTGTACTAGAATGAAAATTGTAGTTGAATATAGGGATTTTTTTTGATAAATCATAGATGCTCATTTGTCTTTTGAGGTTCTAAGGACTATTTTGATAAAGATCATAAACTTTTGGGATTAAAGTGTAATTAA
>QANZ01030436.1:80582-107365 GCA_003254925.1 Chamaecrista fasciculata | reverse complement strand
GAGAGAATTCATTTGTGCAATTTTCATCCTCCTTGTTGAGAGAGATAGAAAAATCGCCTCCTTCAAAACCCTAGCCTCCAAGTGAGGAAATTTTTGGTTCTCAAGAGTTGAGAGGGTAAAATCGACTTGGCCTAAGAGTTAGGCAATTCGATTTATAGTAGCCAAAAATTAGGGTTTGTGAGAGAAGGAAGACAAGAAGGAGTTCTTGTGGGGAATTCTCCATTGTGCAACTTTTGGAGTTTGAATCAAGAAGGAGTTCTTGAGTTCAAATACACTGTAGATTGGTCCCTAGTTCTTTTGGAGAAAAGAACTGAAGGCTAGCACCTTGGTGCCCGAAGAAACTGTTCGTGTGGATTACTGGCAGAGGGAGAACGCTGGGAGTGGGCTCCTTAGACACGCCTTGTTCAACCAATCAATTGAAACTCGTGAGGTATACCACTATCTTAAAAGTTTTAAATTCTACTAGCGGATCCGTTCGGGAATTTTAGGACCTGACGTGTTTTATTTTAATTTTATATTTGCTTCCGCTGCGTTAGGCGCCTTCAATTCCCAACACAATCAACATCACAATAGGCAAAGAGTTGCAATTGAGAATAGGATGAAAAGAATAACCCATTTATTGGAATATTTTTCAAGTAGTGCAATGCATGAAGAGCAACATCTCAATGAGCCATGTATGGCTCTTGGACAAGTAAGCTAACTTGTTGAGTAGCATACACTATATCTAGGTGAGTGAAGCCTAAATATAACAGTTTACCAACGAGCCTCCTTTATTGAGTAGGATATATACATTTAGGTCCATCGCAAGAAGAGAAAGTAGGGGATTTCACCATTGGTGTTTGTGTCGGTTTAGCATCAAGCAAACCAGCCTCAGATAGTAAATTTATAGTATATTTTCTTCGATTGATGTAGATTCCCTGAGTAGATCGCACTATCTCTAAATCGAGAAAGTACTTAGCTTCCCCAAGTATCATTTCTTTCCAACGCAATAAGCTTATTTTCCATAGAATTTCTTCATTCAGTAGATTTCTATGCCTCAGTGTAGGTATTCGGCTCCATGAGTTTTACATGGGCTAAAAATTCAACATAGGGTGTATTGTAAGTCACAACAAACTTAGTTGATGTAAGAACATAATCTTCCATCCCCATTAGGTTGTTCGTGAACTCGAGAAATCTTTCTCAAAGGCTATATATATTGCAGCAGGTGAACTGTTATCATAGTTGAAATAGAAGATGGACTAGGATCTAAAGTAGGAGTGAAAGTGGAAGGAGGAGAATCTGAGGTCAGTGGTATAGCATCTTCAATGTCTTGTGTATTTTCCTCAGTAGTTAGACCAAAATTTTCATCAATGATTGGTAAAGGGAGAGAAGGATCATTTCTTGAAAGGGAATATGGTTTCATAGAAATGCACATATCTTGAAATGAATGTAGCTCCACTACTAAGCTCATAATTTGAAGCCTTCAACTCTAGCCACATGCCCAATGAATATACACATACGCTACTTGGCACGTGAATCAAACTTCCCCTTTGAAGGACTAAGATTGATAGCATAACAGAGTGGCCCAAAAACCTTCAAGGTATCATAATTAGGTGACTTTCCATGCAACATCTCATAAGGTGACATCCAATTAAGTGATCAAGTAGGCAACCTGTTTATAAGATAAGTGGAAGTGAGCAGGGTATCTCCCCAAAATTTCTTAGGAAGTGTAATATGAAAGAGTAAAGATCGAACTACTTGCACTTGATGTCAATGCTTTCTCTCCACTACTCCATTTTGTTGTGGAGTACAAGGCAACTACGGTGATGAATCACTCCTAGAGCAACAAAAAAGGCATGACAAGATTGATTAATGAATTCACTCCCCTTATCTAATCTATTTTTTTGGGGATGAAAATGGAAATGATTGATCACATACTTAAAGAAGTTGTCAAGCAAATTAGGTACTTGGATTTAGATTGCATTAAATCTCAAGGATTTCGGATCCTCAAGAACCGAAACCTGAATCATAATTATAAATCCAGGAAAGTATTAAAACAAATTGCAGAACTTACTAACCTGAACGCCATCACTAATATTCTAGATCTTGCTAGTAGCTCTGCTCCACCAAGACTGATCTCCAAATGTTGATCTCCTCGTCACGAACTCCACCAAACGGTGAGACTCACCTACTAGAGGTAGAGCGATGTTTCCACGACGGATCGCGGAAGAACAACTCTAAGAGAGAGGAGAAAATATAACTATGTGGGTTCTCTCAATATGAGAGCCTCCAATCCAACTCATGGAATTGAGCAACTTGAATGATGGTGAATCACTCCTATTTATAGAAGAATGGGAAAGCTCCCAACTACTAACTATCCGATGTGGGACTTAATTAAAATAGCCCACATTCCAATGAGTTAACCCATAACTCAATTGGACTCCCACATGGGCGGATATTTAGCCCACAAAATCCAACATACTCCCACTCGCACATGGTGGGAGGCCATGACATTCCTTATCACAAAAGGAATTTTCTATCTCTCAATCTCTTGTCGTTTTCTTTCATACTCCGTGTTAGTCATGACTATTTGGTACGATATGTGGGAGCCTTATTCTAGAAGCCTTTTAGGCCCAGCAATAAGTGATGCTACAACCCAAAAGGTGTGATGATGTGACCACTTGTGTCATCCAAAAAATAAAGATGTCATGGTTCTCATCCATATACACAGCTAGTCCAATCCCTCTAAGTCTACGAGAAGACTAGGACTTTAGCCACACTCAATTGTGATAGGTATCCACATCCATGAGATCCTCCAAAGGGATCACATAATAGGTCGACCTCAGGATACTACCACACATGTATATGTCAACAAAGTCTTCCTTTCGCCCTCTTATCAATTCAATCAAAGATAGCTGCTTTCCTGATAGACTTATATCGGGCCGTATTTTACCATAGCCTCTTAGAAAGACATCAAAGTAGCATCCACTATCTTCTCTCTTCATGACAGAGTCAAAGTACATAAGGGTACCTTCTTGAAAGGACTAGCGCATCCTTTCAGGGACTCACACAACATTGAAGCAGGGATTGATCCACACGCTTCCCTCTGCGGTGCTTAAAGCACATGCGGTATGAAACGCATGTTGTGGTTTTCTCGAGCGTATGTCGATTTCGGTCGTTCATCTTTACACCACACAGACCCTAGTCCAGATTCACATAGAATCTGACTTGAGATTGCTACCACGCTTCGCTCGCTTCTCACAGCACCAAGCGGAGCACTCACGTCTGGCTATAGGCATTATGAATAGCAGGGATTCATAATTCGATCACAAGACTTTCTCGTTGTCTTGGTGGATCTCATCCTAGTACACTTATTAGGGCGACTTGTCTATTCTTTATTTGGTGTTTTCCTGTCCAACACTCAGCGCTTTTCAGCTGCCTCTAGATATTCACACTTTATCCAACCATGGTGTTGAGGAAAAACATTCAAGTCTCATCTTGGCCCACACCACTTGTGTGTCCAAGGCGGTTGCTCGTGTGAGAGAGTCAATCTCCAAAGCCTGTACGACATACTTTGCGTATTGTGTAATATTCTTACTTCTTGATTCGCACAAAATAAAGGTACGCTTCCACAATACACCTTATTTATGATCAAGAAATAGAGCTTTACTAAAGCTTGTCCTTATGACATAAAGTTTAACACATAAACTCTGTTAAATTACCTTAATCTATGCAACCCTATAAATATCATATGTCACAAAACATATTCTTAAGTGTTTGTGATACCAATGAAGAGTTCATTGGGGAATCTATGTCCCTTCAGGAATCTTTTCCTTGATTAGAGCAAGGATGTGATAGCCTGATGTATCTAATACACTAATTTTAAAGCTTGTATTCTGCATACAGCCAACCCACCACTATGGGACTGAGAGGGGTTAGAGCCAATGTTCCGTCATGGGTCATCTTGCGAGAACCCCCCTCCACAATTACTTGGTGCGTAGACTAATATCACATGGTAATTTACAACTGTGCAACGTCTCATATGAAGTTGTGTTGCGTTTGTTGGGAAATCACAGAGGGAGCGCAGCGGAAGGGAAAATAAAATTTTTTCCAGGGACTAAAACGTAATTAAAAACAAACTCTGTGATTCCTTCCAGGATCCACTAACTATGTTTATACCAGTTTTAGGAAAGATGTTTACCTAGTTTTGATCTGTGACTTTGTCGTATTCGCGAATTTGAGAAGTCCACAGAGTGTCCTTCCTCTACCAGTAATCCACACGAGCAGTTTGGCAGATGCCTAGGTGCTAGCCTCCTTCACTTCTTTCCAAGTGAAAACGGGAACTATATCTATGGTTCTTGAATAATCAAGATGTGTTCTTGATTATCAAGATTAATTGGGATTGGCGATTTTTCACTCTCTATAGATGCTCTAGGCGAATTCTTAGTCTGACCAAGAATTAATCTATGTTGTGAATTGTTTTCAAATAGGCGCCTAGGGGCCCTATTTATAGTGTTCTCATTCCTAGTTTTAGGGAATCCTAATCCAATCAGGATATCTCTAAGATATGGGATATCTTTTAGATATCTCAAATTATCTTTTGATTTATAATATTAAACTTAATATTATAATTCAAAAATAAACCCCAATTTCGAATTTGACCTATCCAAGATCAAATCTTGGATCAAATCTTGATTTGCTCAAATCCTATTGGTTGGAATGAGTCATGAGAATTTGATTTTATAATTTAAAAATTACTTTAATAATTAAATGATAAAGTCGACTTTCACCCTAGACCAAACTCTAAAATGCAAGATCAAATCTTTCATCCTAAGATAGGGCTAGGCGAAAATTCCCATGAGTTTTTGGAGGAATTTTATAACAACCCAAACTCCTTAGGTAGTTATAACTAATTCCTAACAATTTTGAATAAAAGAATTACCTTAATATCTTTTAATTCAAATCCTATATCTTATCCAAAAGATATTTATCTTATCTTAATTTAATTAATAAAAACAATTTCTATTAATAAAATTAAGGATAATGAGGCGCCACCCTCATCCTTATGTATCCCAATTTTAGTGAATTTAATAAATCAATATTTTCCTACTTTTTAGGAAAACTATTTAATTTATTTATTCACTAATATTTTAATTGTAAAACCATTTTAACAATTAATTTAATTTTAAATTTGTCCAACAAATTTAAAACCTTAATCATAGATATTTATTTAAGACAAGATTTAATGTCCTAAGACATTTAACTATGTCCTAAATTGTGTCACCTAAGTGACTCACGAATTAACCCTAATTCGTGTCCCAAGAATTAGCATCTTGATCCTGCTCATGTGTGACCCAGCAGGCCTCACGTGAAGTTGGCAGCAAATCATCTTTATGATTCACAAGTTGTGAGCGGACTCTAGCAAGCCATCACAACTACCCAAAACACGGGAGTTATCGCTTTAACGACTTTTAACGATTTAACCTAAGTACCACCTTGTCATAATCCCTATTGTCTCACGATATTTTGGTCATGGATTAGGCACGGGAATGTCATCCAAAATCCAAACCACAACTTTCTCGATTTCCTGAGTTAGTCCCAATTCCCAGCGTGGCCACGCATTTCTTGGACAGACTCATCGAGGGCGCCAGTTAAATATCTCTCATCTTAAATGAGGGACAAAATCCCATCTTGGTCAACCACATTCCTTTGCACGGTAATCAACCAAACCCGTACCTAGCCTGTATGGCTACCCTGCTACGGGTAACGTTGGACTAGGCCAAAGTTTGACAACTACAATGCCGGAATAGTCAAGACCTCAGGTCTAAGGCTATCGTGACAGGTGTACAGGAGAGGCTCGCTTATGACTAAACCCATGCAGGACTCTCCGGGTCGGTCCAGTAATTTTGTAACCCTTACAAAATTCCACCATGGCTCTCGAGAAGCATCTAGTGCATGTATCTCTATACACCGAGGTCATGCTGGTCTTAGTTCATTTACGTTCCCACGTGAATGATCGACCAGGGACAGGTTTAGATTAATTATCTTATAATTAATCAAGGACGCTATCATAGTAAACACGCTAATAATATGATAACAACATAATTTATCTCTATAAATTAATCGAAAATTACATATGTTCAAACAACACATAAATAAAATGATTGGCCCTAGGGCACAATCTCCATCAGCGTTCTTCCATGGTACTTGGGCTTTCTTGGTGTAAACCATAGCTGTTTGGCCTAGGAGACCAATGTCACTAGATTGTCAGCTTTTTTTGCGATGTCCAAGTGACATAAGATCATCCCAAGCTTGACTACCCCTTATACTACTGATGATCATGCAACGAACTCTACGTTAGAGAAATGCATAAACATTTCTTCCTTCGGCCTAGTGCCTAGCTAGAAAATACAATCAGATATGGACTTTTACTTATCCAAGTCTTTTACCCAATCAACATCAGTGTGACTCACCACTTGTAGGTCACTATGATGAAAACAACTGATTGTCAACAATGCCTTACAAGTACCTTAAAATCTCTTAACAGATCTTTATCCTAGATTTGACTGATAAGGACTCACTAAGTCGTCTACAAAAAGGTGCGTCGAAGTGAGTACAATCCTCATTGTACTTCAAGCTACCAACCACATATGTGGGAATTCATCTTCATGACTCCATCTCCGACTTAGTCTAAAGGCACAAAGCAATACTCAAATCTTGCCTTTTCTACAAAGGCACCACCGGGGTTCAAATTCTCTCACAAAGAATCTCTTCTATGTAGGATTCTTGTGACGGAGTGAGCTAATTCTTAGAGCAATCTCCATGAATCTAAGCTCCCACTGTCTAACCCATTTCCTTCATCTTAAAAAATGATAGGATAACCATTTTAAATGGCTGGAGCAGACCATATGTTGTTTCTAGCTGACCATATGTCTCTACAAACGGTATGAGCATAATGAAATACTCCCAACTTTCTTGACATGTACTAAGTGGTCAATTACCACGAGTTTAGATGGTGTGAGATCTTGATAGATCACTGGAGTTAGCACATTTGTGCTCCTGGCCTCTTGCCACAAAATCTACATGCTCATGCATGTAAACCCTTTACCTAGGTTGTCATTCAAGTAAGTGGTCTTGACATCCAACGGATGTACTCCTAGACTCAAACTGGAGACCAAAGCTAGAATCAGACTTTGTCCACACAACAAATGAGAAGGCTTCGTCACTTTCGATACCTTCTTATTGTGTGAACCTCCTTACTGCTCAACGTGCCTACAATTTAAATAGTCGTATACCATTTAAATTCTCACATATATAAGCATTTACTTTTGAGGTTATGGATCTGCCATAAACTACTCCCAACTCCTACTCGAGTGAAATGCTTAATCTGATTCAAACGGTCGTATACCATTTAAATCTTTTCTGCTGTTGTGTATGTGAGTGAGTCAAGAGATAGCCATATGCCTCCTCTTAGACTCTGATTTGCCCTAGTTTCTCCATATATTCGGATTCGTCTCGCAAAACCGAGAAAAACGACCTAAAGATCGTCGAAAACGGAGCTAAAACAAAGAAGTTATGCGGGGCAGAAGTTTAACTCCAAAAGTCAACGATCAACGTTTGACCGTTGACCAAAACAGCCAGTCAACTCCGGCAGGCAACTGGTGGCATACGGTGGCCGTCTCCGCCACTCACCAGGCATCTGCCGCCGACAACTGCATGCGGTGGTACACGGCGGCGGAGTCCGTCGGACCACCACCTCCGACCACCGTTAACGGTGGTTAACGGTGACTCAGACCGCCGCACATTGTTGTCCGGCCACCATTCACAATGGTTAGAGGCGGCTCCAGCAGCCGGGATCCTTCCGGCCGGCCACCTCACACGGTGGTGCACGACGGCGTTGTCTGTCGTGTTACTGCCGGCCAACCACCACCGGCGGCGGCTCAGGTCGCCGGCAATGAACAGCTTCTGTCCCCTCTCTGTTTTTTTTTTAAATTTTATTTTATATTAATTATATAATAAACTGATTATTTTAATAATTAATATTGTGGTCCAAATAACTCTAAACAATCTAGGCAAATCTTCTCAGTTTAGGTTCAAATCAATTTTGAATTTCAGAAAATTTAATAAACACAATTTTAAATTTCAAATTCAAAAAGATTTGATAATATTTTATTTTATAAATATACCTAAACACAATATTTTAAACTTTTGACCTATCACAAAGATTAAACCAGATATAACAACAAATATTAAAACTGAGGAACCTAAGCATGTTCTTAGGTTCAGATCAAGAACATGAATATTATCATGGGGAACCTACACATGTTCCTAAGTTTTAAATAAACACAATTTATCACAAACACAGGATAATATATACTTTATATATTATTTATCCCTAAAACATTTTAGGGAATATGAGAACAACTATACATAAATAACCCATATATTTATATAAACCCAAAATTAAATTTGGGAAAGGGATAATTATATCTCTACAACATTTTGGAATCACAAATTCCTAGAGAACAGAGAACTAGCACAACCTGCGCTCTGATACCAATGAAGGATTTCAGATCCCCAAGAACCGAAACCCGAATCATAATTATAAATCCAGGAAAGTATTAAAACAAATTGCGAAACTTACTAACCTGGACGCCATCACTAATATTCTAGATCTTGCTAGTAGCTCTGCTCCGCCAAGACTGATCTCCAAACGTTGATCTCCTCGTCAAGAACTCCACCAAACGGTGAGACTCTTGTTGGAGATTGNTCAATTCGCAAGTTCATACGCACCGATTGAATTATGGTAAATTTCTTTCCTTAACTGATATAAATGTTGATAGTGGATCCTGGAAGGAATCATAGGGAAGCCAAAAATTTTAATTTACCGTGTTTTCCGCTGCGCCGACCCTATGATTTCCCAACAACTCTACCTACTAGAGGTAGAGTCATGTTTCCACAACTGATCGCGGAAGAAAAACTCTAAGAGAGAGGAGAAAATATAACTATGTGGGTTCTCTCAATATGAGAGCCCCCAATTCAGCTCATGGAATTGAGCAACTTGAATGATGGTGAATCACTCCTATTTATAGGAGAATGGGAAAGCTCCCAACTACTAACTATCCGATGTGGGACTTAATTAAAATAGCCCACATTCCAATGAGTTAACCCATAACTCAATTGGACTCCCACATGGGCGGATATTTAGTCCACAAAATCCAACAAAATCAATGTTATGAAACTCGAACCGGACTAGACGGTCGAACCGGGACCCGAGAGTGAAGACAGCTCAGTTTGGACTGTTGGACCGTTCTGAAGATTGGACCAATTTGAACCGTCCAAAACGCTTCGGACCGGATTGACCCGGGTTGAACCTGACCCGGAGCGATTTTTAGAAAACCCGCCGGATCACTATTTTCTATGGAAAATTTTTTTTTTTTGTTTTTTTTTGTTGGTTTTGTGAACCAAATGCAAAAAAGTACTATGAAACTCAATAGAAAATATTGTAAACCTTTTAAAACAAAGAAAAAAAACTCATTTTTTTTTTTCATTTTTACTAACCTAATAATTATTCATATTGTAACTTTTGTATATTTTATCTACGTAGGACAATGAAATTATGGATTTACAAATATATGTTATTGTTATATAAAGTTTATAGTTATATTTTATCAATTATGGAATATTTATATTTAAAATAATTAATATTTATTTTATTTATATATTTATGACGTCATCCGGTTCGACCGTCGGTCCAACTGATTGAACCAATCAACCCGTAACCCAAAGGTCTGTCCAGGTCACCCTCCGGTCCGATTTTAATAACAATGCATCAAATAAGTCCACACTCATGTAAAATCATCCACTATAGTTAACATAACACGTCCTCTTGACAAGCTAAGCTCATTATATGGACACCATACATCAACATGTAATAGTTCAAAAGCAATAGTAGTTTGTGTGTAATCAATAGAATTCACTAGCAAATTTCCTAATGAGATAATTGACAAGAGCCAACTTCAACGGTTCTTAAGTTGTTTAAATTATGTAAGAGAACGCCTACTATCTATAAACAATTTAGTCAAGGATCATCTTAAGAAGGATCCTCATATTTGAATATAACACGAAAGTTGATCAACATTTAAAATTGTTGAGATAGATGCTTCAGACATTAAATGCAGGGGTATTCTCAAATAAAAAAAAAAAATCAGTAACAGTAAGTCATTACATATACATAGAAGCATTGAGATTCTGCACAACAAAAGTATTGTACAATTAGAAAAGAAGTTTTGACACTAGTGCTAAGTATTTCCAAATTTTAAAGTGATCTTTTAAATTAAAAAAAGAATAGTAAAGTTGAATGTAAATTTGCCAAAAAAATATCTACAAAAAGATGTCAAAGTAAAGGCTTCAAAACAAAGATTTGCCATATGGCATGTAATTTTAAACATTTTTCAATTTGATATTGAGTATTTAAAAAGAACTTTAAATTCTCTACTATACCATCTCACGATATGTATATACATATATATATATATAGTTCAACCCTCAAATAAAATAAACTGGGATCAGTACATTTAGGAATGCAATAGTTCAATCTAACATTAGCCAACATCAGACGTTATAAAAGAATTGTTATTTTAATTTCTTTACCTATTATACAACAAAACTGTAGAAATGAATAATTTAAAGCCTCAAACTACAGCACGCCGTTTAGCCCCGGCTGAATTAACTCTAATTCTCCTCAGTAATAAGCAAAGAAATCCTAAAATTAGAATCAAAACAAAGTAGATTTCCAAGTGGGCTCCCCCAAAGAACTCAACAAAATCAAGCCTGCTTTTACTGATACAGTTGCAATCATAGACATTTTGTAGTATAGTCCCTTTGACGGCAACTTCTGGCTCAAGAATAAAGTCCACTGTCATTGGTCCTTCATCCAACCAAATAGACGTACTCTTTGATTTGTATCCAGGCATTGTGGCCGTAACTGCAATTCAGGGCAAGAAATAAATTACAATAACTCAACTGAAAATCTGCAAGAATAGAACGGAAATTTGTTGCCCAGATTATGAATATACAATTATAATTTGCTCTCGTGTAATTTACATTTCTAGGAATTGAATATAAAGCCCCTATTTTCAGAAATGGATCAGCGTACAGTATAGCTAAATTATGTTAAATGTGAGTAAAAGTAAGAAAGAAAACAAGGGAGAGAAAGGTGAATAGAGGCAAAATTGAATCTTCATCATTCATAACTTATACTTCACATAATTTAGCAGATCTGTACTTCAATAGATCCACTCCCCCTATTTTCACATGAAACCAAATTACACATTTTCCTTTCTCTGTTTATGTAAATGAAGTGTAAGAAAGCTCTAGCTTAACACATACTCAGGAAAATATATATGTACATAGATAGGTAGTTAGTCAGTGTAACTAGAGATGAATGCTAGAAGTTCCGGATATTGGAACCTCACTATTGGCTTTGGGATGATGCCATTGTGCATCTGCCGTACCTTAGGTCGTTGGCTCATTGTCTTTTTAGTAGTTGCTTCTGAAGATATTAGTGAGGGAAGAGAGCTCTGATCAGAGAACTATCATCCTCAATTTTCTAACTCAATCTCTTCTCTTACCCTAGATGATTTTATTACGTGAGAGAAGGGCGGGAAACACACAGAGAAAGGGATAATAACTTTGGAAAAGCATCTTATCACAATTTAAAATGAAAAGTGGATTGGATCAAGTTCAGCGAGGTTTGGGGTGCCAAGAAGCCCTCTCTATATTTGAGAATCCTGCATTTCACTAGGCCAGAATACGGGGAATACAAGCCAGTGCTTAAGATCTTCTCAAGGTGGCTCATATGCTTGCATTAGCCCTTTGATAATAAAATAAAGTATGAAGGATCTTTCTTATGTTTTGACAATTTGAAGATGCAAGATTTCTTTCTCTGAATCAGTTATAGAAAGAATCATAGTATAGTGATGGAACACATTGTAAATTATATTTGTTGAGAATCAGATTTGATTATGAGAATCAATCTGAATTAAAGTGTTGACCCTAGAGTTTAGCCTAAATATTAGCCTATATGTTAGAGATTCTAGAATTAATTTTATTAATTATATTTCCTAGAATAGACTATCTTCTCTTGTATAAATACCCTATGACATTCAGAAACATAAACAATCAAGAAAAGTCTTTCCCACACTCTACTCTCTCATTCTATATTTTTATATATTTTTTATTTTACTAAAAATCAACAATATTTAGAAAAAAAGGAAAAAACAAATACTACCTGGAGATGAATTGTTGTAATATGGTACCAATTCTGTTAGAGTTTTAGTTTTTCTGTTGTTCAGTTAGGCAGTTATTTCTGTTTCATTATTACATTTGCTGTTTAATATAGCTTATGTAATTTTCTGTTAGTTAGTTAGTTAGTTAGTTAGTTAGTTATGCAAAGGTATGAGTTATAAATACCTTGCATTATGCCCTCTAGGCATATTCAGTTTTTTGTACTATTCAGTTTTAAAAGGTGGAATAAAAGTAAGTGCCAGAATTATTCCCCTCATTCTCTCTCTCTCTTTTCCCTCATTTCTTTTTCTCTGAATATTTTCTTTTCTATGTTCTTATCCAAGAACCTGAGCTTTTCTGGTTCTAGTGGATTTTGTGGCTGAATACCTTACAAGTGGTATCAGAGCCAGGTTCAAGAACACCAAGATTCAGAGAAATGTCTTCCATTACAAGATTTGATATCAAGAAATTTGATGGGAACATCAGCTTCAGCATCTGGAAGGTCCATATGAGAGCTGTCTTAACACAGAATGGCTTGAAAAAGGCTCTTGATGGGAAATCAAAGAAGCCAGCAACCATGTCGGATGAAAGCGGGGAAGAACGGGATGAAAAGGCACTCACAGCAATCCAATTATGCCTATCTGAAGAAGTTCTGAGAGAGGTCATTAGAGAAGACACCACTGCTGCACTCTGGTTAAAGTTAGAGAGTCTTTATATGACCAAGAATCTGGCCAACGAACTCAGACTCAAGGAGAGGCTTTATACAATGAGGATGGCTGAAGGAGGTTCGATTAGAACTCATTTAGATGACTTCAATTCTGTCTTGATCGACCTTGAAAGCCTTGATGTCAAGATTGAAGATAAAGACAAGGCTGTTTTACTGGTTGTATCTCTCCCTCCCTCTTACAAACACTTTAAAGAAATTATGCTCTATAGCTCTAACGACACTATTTCTTATGAGGATGTGAAATCCAACCTACTCTCCAAAGAAAAATTTGATCTTGAAGTCTCTTCGGACAAGAAAGGGGACGCTCTCAATGCTCGAGGAAGATCACAAGAAAAGGGTGATTCGAACAAGAAGCATCATCGTTCTAAGTCAAAGGGCAAGAACTCTAACAAATCTTGCAAATATTGCAAGAAGCTTGGGCATGAGATCAATGACTGTTACAAGCTCAAGAATAAGAAGGAGAAGGAAGAGAAGAACAAAAATTCCAAGCCTGCAGAAGCTGCTGTGGCAGAGACAGATTCTGATGGTGATGTTTTGGTGGCTGTGGCAGCCACTGCATCTGACAAAGAGGAGTGGATTTTGGACTCCGGCTGCACCTATCACATGTGCCCAAATAGGGACTGGTTTTCTACCTATGAACCAGTACCTTCTGGAGTTATAATGATGGGCAATGATGCAGCTTGTAGTGTGAAAGGCAAGGGGTCTGTGCAAATAAAAACTCATGATGGAGTTGTAAGAACTCTCACCAATGTTCGTCATGTTCCTGATTTGAAAAGGAATTTAATTTCACTTGGAACATTGGAAGCACTGGGCTGTAAGTACGCAGCTGAAGGTGGAGAAATTAAGATTACAAAAGGCTCTCTCATTCTCATGAAGGGAAAGAGAAGAGGAAGTCTCTACTTTCTTTTGGCTTCCACTGTTTTGAATAAAGGGTCTCTTGGACAAGCATTTTCAACAGCTGACAAGGACCAAACAATGTTGTGGCATAAAAGATTGGGCCACATAAGTGAGAAGGGGATGCTGATTTTGAGCAAGAAAGGGTCATTTGGTGATCAAAACCTTAGCAAGCTGGATTTTTGTGAGCATTGTATACTTGGGAAGCATAGAAAGGTGAGCTTCTCAAAGGGGCAGCACACTAGTGAAAGCATTCTTTCTTATCTACACTCTGATTTGTGGGGACCATCTAGAGTTCTATCTCTTGGAGGCGAGAGATATATGATGACCATCATTGATGATTTTTCTAGAAAGGTTTGGGTCTACTTCCTAAAGCACAAAAATGAGGCACTGTCCAAGTTTAAGGATTTTAAAGCCTTAGTAGAGAACCAAACTGGACAGAAAATTAAATGGCTCAGAACAGATAATGGGCTGGAATTCTGTAATTCAGAATTTGACACATTTTGTAGTGAAAATGGCATTGGCAGACATAGAACACTGCCTGGAACGCCCCAACAAAATGGTGTGGCAGATAGACTTAATAGAACCATCTTAGAGAGGACCATATGTATGCTCTCAAGTGCTGGTTTGTGGAAGAAAAAGGAGTTTTAGGCTGAAGCTGCCTCTACAGCTTGTTATCTCATCAATAGGTCACCCCATTCAGCCCTTGAATTCAAAATTCCTGAAGAAATCTGGTCTGGTAAGTCAATTGACTACTCTAATCTAAGAGTTTTTGGTTCTACAGTATATGCACACATAAATGATGGAAAGTTATCTCCTAGATCTATCTAAATGCATGTTTTTGGGGTATGCCACTGAATCTAAGGGATACAAATTATGGTGCTTAGATACTAAGAAAATAATACCCAGTAGAAATGTAATTTTTCATGAATCTGAGTTTATATATTCTACACAAAATACTGCTGCCACGGTTCCTTGTGCAGATTTAGAGCAACCAGCACATGACTCTATGCAGTTTGAGGTTAGAGCTAATTCTAAAAGCTCTAATACAGCCCCTGACGTTCAAAGCACCTCTACACAACCTATTGTAACTGAATCAGTACCAAATAGAGAAGAAAGAGCAGCAGAAAGGTACTCAGTTGTTAGAGATAGACCTAGAAGGGAAGTGAGAAAACCAGTGAGGTTTATGGATGAGCAAGGCATCACAGCCTATGCTTTACTTGCTGCTCAAGAGATTAATAATGTTGACGAACCATCCACTTACAGAGAAGCAATCTCTGGTTCAGATTCAAATGAGTGGGTAGCTGCCATGGAGGAGGAAATGGAAAGTCTGCACAAGAATGATACTTGGGTTCTTTGTGAGAAACCTGAAAACAGAAAAGTTTTGGGGTGCAAATGTGTGTACAGAAGGAAGCAAGGCATTACAGGAGTTGAACAACCTAGGTGGAAGGCAAGGCTAGTTGTGAAAGGCTTCCATCAAAAGGAAGGAATTGATTTTAACGAAATTTTTTCTCCTGTGGTGAGACATACATCTATCAGATTTATACTTGGGTTAGTAGCTCAACAAAATCTGGAGTTGGAGCAATTAGATGTGAAGACAGCCTTCTTAAATGGAGAGCTGGATGAAGAGATTTTTATGGCCCAACCAGAAGGATTTGAAGTCCAAGGAAGTGAGCCGAAGGTGTGCAAGCTTAAGAAGTCACTCTATGGGCTCAAACAAGCTCCGAGACAATGGTACAAAAGGTTTGATTCCTTTATGACAAACCAAAATTTTCAAAGAAGCTACTATGATAGTTGTGTGTATTTTAAAAGGGCAACAAATGGTGTCTATATCTACCTCCTACTCTATATTGACGATATGTTAATAGCCTCCTCAGATGTGGTCTTGATTGGTCACCTAAAGAGGCAACTAAGTGCTGAATTTGAAATGAAGGATCTTGGACCAGCCAAGAGGATCCTACGGATGGATATTTACAGAGACAGAGCTTGTGGAAAGCTCTATCTTTCTCAACAGTCCTACATCAGTAGAGTTCTAGAAAAGTACAGCATGGACAATTCAAAACCTGTGTCCATTCCTCTTGCTGCACATTTTCAATTATCTTCAGAGTTGTGTCCAGAGACTGAAGAAGAAGCTGAAGAAATGTCTAAAATCCCCTATCAAAGTGCAGTGGGAAGTCTCATGTACTCTATGGTATGCACAAGACCTGATTTGGCTCACGCAGTAAGTGTTATGAGCCGTTACATGCATAACCCGGGGAAGCAACATTGGTTAGCTGTAAAATGGATACTAAGGTATCTGAGAGGGACCTCAAATCTGGGTTTAGTGTTTGCTAAGGGTTCAAATGGTCTTAAAGTGACTGGTTAGGTGGATTCTGATTATGCTGGTGATAGGGATAAAAGGAAGTCAATTTCTGGGTATATTTTCAAGTTTGCATCAAGTGCAATAAGCTGGAAATCTAACTTACAATCAATAGTTGCTCTCTCATCCACAGAAGCTGAATATGTGTCAGCAACTGAGGGAGTTAAAGAAGCAATTTGGCTGAAGGGTTTAGCTACAGAGCTTGGTGTCATTCAAGACTCAGTTGCTGTGTTTTCTGACAGTCAAAGTGCTATACACCTAACCAAGAACAACACTTTTCATTCTAAGACCAAACACATCAGTGTTAGGTTTCACTACATCAGAGACATAGTGGCAAGTGGAGAAGTTACTGTTTTGAAGATTCATACTTCAGAAAATTCTGCTGATATGTTAACTAAACCACTACCTGTTTCTAAGTTTGTATTATGTATAGGCTTAGTTGGTGTTTCTGACTATATTTCTTAGAATGTTTTTTTTTTTTTATATATAGAGTTGGTCCCAAGGTGGAGATTGTTGTAATATGGTACCAATTCTGTTAGAGTTTTAGTTTTTCTGTTGTTCAGTTAGGCAGTTATTTCTGTTTCATTATTACATTTGCTGTTTAATATAGCTTATGTAATTTTCTGTTAGTTAGTTAGTTAGTTATGCAAAGGTATGAGTTATAAATACCTTGCATTATGCCCTCTAGGCATATTCAGTTTTTGTACTATTCAGTTTTAAAAGGTGGAATAAAAGTGCCATAATTATTCCCCTCATTCTCTCTCTCTCTTTTCCCTCATTTCTTTTTCTCTGGATATTTTCTTTTCTGTGTTCTTATCCAAGAACCTGAGCTTTTCTGGTTCTAGTGGATTTTGTGGCTGAATACCTTACATGAATAGATCTTGAAACTTGACCATTGCTATTTTTGTTTATGTTGGAAGTTGTTATGCTTCTACTATCTTTGACTTGGACTCCCCATATAAAGACCTCATCAGACTTGCAATTTGATAATAAAATATTCATATTTTGGTCCCAGTTCTCTTCTCCCCGTCATTTTTTTCCCTACCCCTTTCCCTTTCATGTTTCTACTCTCTGGCCACCACCTCATTTCTTCCTCTCTATTACTAGCTGTACAGCACGAGATTTGTGCTTCTTTACCTATTCTTAAAGTAGAACTAAAATGGCCACTAAATCTACCAAATATATAGCTATTGGGATCCAAAGTCATGACCACTATTATGTCTCTGATTTTGCTACATTCTCACATGTAAATCTCAGAAAAGAAATTTTCTTTTTTTCTTGAACTCGTTACATTCTCGCATGTAGTCTTTTCATGTGCAATACCAATATGACTCCCCTGGTGAAAAAAGAAAGCATTTGTCCATGATTCCATGCCTACATCCAATGTATCCCAACACCTCGTATGGTTAATCAAGTTGATCTCGCAAGTGTCAAGTTGTAATTCACATTGTCTTTGAACCAACTGTAGCCCAATGTATAAACCTATCACGCCTGGGATCATTTTCTTATTTTCAAGATCATTGGGTTGTTTCTAGCAATTGGCATCCTATTAAAGAGTTGGTTTCAACTAGGGTAAACAGAGTGATGGGATGCATCCTTCAAGAAAAAAGTCCGGGACGTGGGAAGGTCATTGTGATGAACAACAGGAAAACAAAGAAAAGGGAAGAAAGGGTTGAAAAGACAGCCAATAAGCTTTAATATTATGAGAAATTCAAAAACTTCTTATATCAAAAGCAAAGAGATACTGATAATCTTAATGGTTAGGCGAACATTTTGGCCAATTCCTAGGGTTAACAAGACAGCAACAACAACAATGAACGAATAATCCTAACTGATTCCTATCATAAACCTAATTGACTCACCACAAAACACATTACCTCACGGTCAAAAACACATTTGGATAAATAATCTTAAACAATGTGATGGGCCTGATAGTACTGAGGGTTTTAAGACTTACAAGAGGAGGGGTAAACAATTGGGGATCGGGCCCAAGTCTGTTGGGCCAAGTGAGTTTGGGTTGGGCAAGGTGTATAGCAGAAAAGGCAAAAGAATTAAGGACAGTACGGGGATAGTGGGAGTGCATGGCACAACGGATTCTGACATTGTGGTAGAGGAAGTGAGTGGGAAGGGGTATAAGGGAAAAGAGGTAGCAGTAGAGCAGTAGGGAATTTCTGGGAGTGGTATTGGGAGAGTCTGGCCTCTTGAATGTCCAGCCTATGTTATTTCTTTGCATTTACTTTCTGCATTTGTTTTCTATTTGCTGTTGAGTGTTTACTGTGTATCAGTTTGCTGTAATTTTCCTTAGTTTGCTGTATCACTATCTGTGAATCTATGGTTTATCCTGAAGTTTGTTCGATCCAAGTTATACTTCTCCATATATCTAATTATTTCTTGCTAGCCAGAAAAATATTGTTGGTAAACTACAAGTTGCAAAATTTTAGAGTAAGCTGAACCAATTTTGAATAGTAGTTAGTTATCTTATCTTTGTTTATCCTCATTTTTCTCTTATTTATTTTAAATTCATCATCCAATACTAGTGATAAGATAAGTATTAAGTAGTACTTTAGAGTCCTATTGCACAAGAACTCTAGTGTTTATGAGTCCAACAGAAATTGTAGTGGCAAACATGTCATAGCGGTTCCTATTTAAATAGCCCTAAATTCTCCAAATAAACATGAATCAGAAAATACTGTTCTGATTTTCTACTAATATTAAAGGAATTTATAGACTACAGTTTGCTTGGAGAGAAGGAATCTAATTAATGGGAGAAAAATGAACATATATGCAACATAAGAATTAGTAATCAAATAATCCCAATATACGAAGAAAAATAAGACTTTTAACAAACATAATTCCATTTTGAGGCTTTTTTAACCAATATAATTGCATTTTCTCTTACTTTTCTCCCAACCTCTTGACTTTCCCTATTTCTCAAGACTCCAAAATGATTCTACTAATATATTATTGTTAATGTGAAGGTACATATATAAAGTAAAAAGTGTCACAAACTATCCTTTCCTTATCCAAAATAAATCAAAGTTGAATGTCAAGTCCGGCTCAAAATATAAAACAAACATTTAAAGTTAATTCCGAAAATAGAGAACATCCTAATCCTAACAAGACTTTGGTACAACTCCAACTACTACGAACCCCACAAAAAGAGGGCCGAGAAAAAGGAAAAAGAAACTAAAAAAGTTTAGAGAGAGGAGCATAACTACTGCATTTTCGATTAGTTCTTTAATTACAGGTTGAGAAAGTTAATTATGTTTATTTAATTATTGTTATTTTCTGTTTTCTGATTAGCATGTCAGTGGAATAGCACTATTAGCATTATGTTGCAATTATTAGTTTTATGTTCAGTTATTGGTGGGCGCAGCTTACCCCACTTAGCATGTGTGAGTTTATGTTTCCTTAACTCTAGGAATTTAATTATGTGAGGATCTCTATATATATCCCAGCTCTAAATTATGTAATTCATGGCCAGAAATATATTGATATTATTCTCCCTATTTCCAAGTGATTCAAATTCTGCACTTCTGGTCCCAAATAATAAGATTCTTATACCTGTGGTTTTTTCTCTCTTTGATTTTAATTCACCTCCCATAACTCTTTGCAAGAGCTGTTCTCAATCCTTACTATAATAGCTACCTCCAAAACACCTTCCCAATCTCTTAGCTAGTAATCACTACAAGGAAAGCACATAAAGTACCGACAAGATAAACAGTCACCTATGCCTAGGATGCCTAATGGCTCTAAAATTACTACGAAAGGGAATAATCAAGCCCAACTCCTTCAATCTTACAATAGTTACATAATCATTTTTGGTCAAAAGGTTTATGTCCAGGATTGATGTAAAGGGCAGACAATTTGCAGCGAACATGAATCACAAGGCTTATACAATCTTTGGCCTAATACACATCCAATTGCCTATACAACCAAGTGTTCTCCATCTCTCGTCCACAATCGTTTGGGACATCCAAGCAAGCCTTTCTAACCTTCAGAAAATCGATGTGCTTCCCTTTCTACTTTGTCTTTTGTTCCATGTAAGCCATGTCAGTTGGGTATGGAACCACGTTGTTTGTTTACTTAACATTTTAATAATAGAAATGAATTCCCCTTTCAAGTTGTTCACTTGGAAGTTTGGAGTCCTATTCTACAACCATGAAGTACACAAAATCTTGAGCAACAATATTATACTATATTATATATATAGGCATTGTGAGAGGGGTGTCGCCCCCAATGGCCCCCTCCTCCATCCTGATGTTGATTAGGCAGGTTCCTTAACTGACAGAAGATCTGTGCGGAAACCTGTCACTTGGAGAAGTAGGAAGCAAAATGTGGTTGCACAAAGTAGAGCAGAAGCTAAACTTACAGCTGTAGCTCAAGGAAATTTTGAAGGAATATGGTCGAAGTGATTTCTGATGAATTACAATTTTTCTTCAACTAATTCTATAACTTTGAGAAGTGATAACCAAGCTGCTATTAACATGGCAAAGAATATTTGTTTATCATAATAGAACAAAACATGTGGAGATTGACTGACACTTTATAAAGGAAAAAAATTGATCAAAGGGTCATCAAGCTGAGTCACATTAGCTCTGGACAACAGTGTTGACATCATGACTAAGGCTATTCCTATAGTTCAATTTGATTCTCTTCTATCCATTGTGGGAATCCTAAACATTCATTCACCAAATTGACGGGGAGTGTTAGATAAATGTCATTTATTTAGTAAATATTCTACCAACCATCATTAGGTGCTGATTTTTTGGTATAATATTTCATTAGGATAGAATCAAGGGTCTGACTTATTCTCTTTTCAACAACTTAATGTACCACTACAGAATAGTATCAATTTGTGTGGAATAATACATGTCCCGCCAATAGAAAGCATCATTTTTCTATTTAACTTGCAAAAGTAGATTCTGCCCAGAAATTCCATTTCGTTCAAATGAAACTAGGTCAAAGTCGTTATTGTTTGTCTATTGGGTAAAATTCACAGGAGGGTCTCAAGCTTTATAACAATCAAAATACATCCAAATTCAATACAATACCTTCATATCTATCTCTCGGGACAAGTAGTCGGTGGTAGTTACCAAAAACTTTTCCAGCTGTAACCTGTCAATCAAATTAGCAGACCCAGAATCACATCAGAAAGAGAAAGCTAAAAGTTAAACAAACAGTCAAGTTTTCTCAAGTACAGTAGACAAGTAATTCACTGGCTCAACAATTTAAACAAGTACATTAAAATTCAGATATTTAAACATTAAAGCAAACTGAATAATCATCTGACATATAGCAAAACCATGGATGATCACTGTGTAAAAGGAACACTACAAAATCATGAAAAGCAATCATCACCACGTTATTTTGGATTCCCCCCCTTAATATGGCTTTCTGTCTATCCCACTCTTAATGTTGAAACTTCATTTGTCACCTTAAACTCTCAGCATAATTTAGTCCTTTATTTTGACAATCTAGGTGGCTGAAATCGATCAACATGCTAGCATAAAGGAATCTAAGTGGACAAATGAGATAATAATATTAAGAGTGAAATAAACAAAATGACCATTTTAAAGTCATGCAAATTTTGTGATATGGAGATCATTTTTTGCAAATGTTTCTACAATTAAGTAATGTCTGAGAAGTGAGATCATTATCTAATCAAATATACTTGTTGAAAATATATTTCATTGAATAATTCTTGATTGATAATACAATGAAGATTGCATAAAAATACACAAAGAAAGCACCTAATACATTCAATACTCAACTACTCTACTACCTAATTAATATAGGAACCAAATACTGACCAACTAACTTAATAAATAAGGATTGACTAATTGATCACCTAATTCATGTTTCTCAACATTACTGAAGTATAAATTCAAACAAACAAGTTAGTTTAAAGTTCAAACGTACTGTGTAATTGATTCCCTGGATAGTTATAAAGCCAGGCAGTGGCCTTCCGTCAACTGCAGAGAAAATTCTTCCATGCACCCCTGTCTAGAGAGCAGAAGATAATTAATCAATATAAAGCAACGCATGAACCTAACACCTTATAAATAGCTTAAAATTTTGACCTTCACCTAATAGCTTAAAATTTTGGGGTGATCCTCTGATGTGGCACTAAAGGCTTTTTTTATAAGGTGGCCTATGTTCACCAGTATTCTATTTTTGTAAACAATTTCAAAACAAGGAAAAGATTGGTCCAGAGTTTGTCCAAGGCTATAGCCTAATTGATTTTATATAGAGGTGCATTAAATAAATAAATAAAGTTCAATTTTCTTTTCTTAGCCAAATAACTTCTACTCTTACAGAAAGAGATTCTAAAGGTACAACATATAGGATATAGTACTGAAGTGAAAGCTTAAAATTGCTGCAAATATGGTTTCAAACTAGGAGTATCTTGGGCCTTATTGACAACCAAGTTCTTTGACAGGCCTTAATGACATACACTTTAGTGCAGACCAAGCCAAATTGTGTTTTGGGAACTATTCCAGGTCCTTCTCAATGCTTATAAATAGAAGCAAACGGAAAGATTTATCATCTCACTTTCTATGGGGAATAAAAGATATCAACAGAAACAGCTCACCTTCGCAAGACTAGCAACAAGATTAAGCATGCTCATTTTGTTATATTTCCAGAGAACAGGAAGCTGCATATGAAAAAACACAGACTATGCTATGAAATAGAACATGAGAAAAAGACAGAACAACTGACAACATGTAGAGTTTGCTGATTACAACAAAGTATCTAGTAATATCACAATATTGGATAATCATGACAGTGTTCAATAAAAAGAATCTCAACATGACAATAACTATAGAGACTGTAGAGAGTTGGATTAATAGGTTCTTTGTCCCTCTTTTAACTTATGATTAACTATAGCTGCCTCATTAATAGGTTCTTTAGTACAAGTGACAGCTTTGGTAGAGGATGCTCCAACAACTACTTCCATTATTTCCTACTTAGCTTGTAGGTTATTTACTATCTCTGATACAAATCCATTGATCTATATTATAGCTATGCTTGTAAATTTTAGGAGAGCTCAAAAGTCACATCTAACCTCAGCAGCTTTAGGCCATTTGTTGTCACTAACTTCTAAGGTCAATTCGAAACAGCCAGCATGTATATAGTTCCAGTCTTGCATGCCTCCATAAATGGGGTACCTGCTGCCTGCAGTTAGTCTCTTCTGAAATAATTGATGAACAAACAACACAATGAATAGAACAAATAATGGGCATAAAGGCATTATTAAAGTTTCCATACCAAAAAGCCCCATTTACAATTCCTCCAGGAAATTCCTTGCTTGAAGACATATTGTAGTGGGAGTGGCTGTAAATACTTGCCATGAATCGGTAGGTATCATCATCCGGACATCCGTAATAATTTGTCCTGTATTTATCCATATCAAATGTAAAACTCAATATGAGAAAATAGTCGAGAAAATTTTTATCAAACATCTCTACATAAAGTAAAGTAATGCATAAAATTGCTCATAGTTTTGACATTGTCACACAGCCACCTAAAATTTGGAGTAGAATGTATCCTTAATCTTTCTTCAGATTTTAAAACAATCTCCCCATGTTAACTTTTGTGATAAAACTTCCAAAGTCATGTTGAGCTATTGATGGTTTAATTATGAGTTACAAGCCATAGCTGATATGGAGTTTATTTTGTCCACGTATGATCTTGATTGACTCCCTAAACTTTTAACCTCGCTTTTTTTTATTTTTTGTTGTTCACCTGATCTCCAACACTTCGCTCCCACTAATCTGGACTTGACCCGCGTTGCGTACCTGGCTATGGCAGGAGAGTCTCCCAACCAAAATAATTGCATTTACAAGGTGTCGAACCCGAGACATTGCCTAGGTGATGGTTAACCTCTTTAAGTTTGGTCCTTCAACTTTAAGCTCATTTTTAATTCATTCCCTTATATTTTATGAAGTCCAAGCAAAGACAAATTAACACAT
Source organism: Chamaecrista fasciculata (assembly GCA_003254925.1). Classification (NCBI taxonomy): domain Eukaryota; kingdom Viridiplantae; phylum Streptophyta; class Magnoliopsida; order Fabales; family Fabaceae; genus Chamaecrista; species Chamaecrista fasciculata. The sequence goes on along the minus strand of QANZ01030436.1, from coordinate 83,142 downwards.
AGGTATTCCATTTACAACGTCAATTTTTTTATGATGTTATAGCAGTCACTCTCGGGCAGAACCACATCTATACACGACCTTATAGAATGTTTGTCATTACCTTGTCATAGTCAAGTTCTCCGTAAATTGCATCTTACAAAGCCAACTCATATCACATGCCCCACTCTGTAAATTGCATCTGGCTTCACATTTTATTGAGTATCCCAAACAAATAAAGATCATTGTCAAAGGTCCACTTTAAGTCATGAGAGACCAAGATAGCTCATTGTTTAAAGGCCAAAATGCACAGAATCTCTTTCTACTTGGGTAATGATAGGGACTTGAGTAGTATGGGATGCCTAAGTCCCACATCGAGTAGAATGCGACGTTCGATTGAGTAATTAAGTGTTTTGGCTCTCCCTTTTAAACAGCTAACTTCTGAGGGAGGTTTCCCAAGGTCACTTGAGTCTTTAACAGGGGGTGTCAAAGCCTATTGGTCAATGGCACAAAGAGGGCTATTTGCAGAGGATTCTGACTTACAAAGGGTTCTAACCGATAGTAGGCCAAGTGAAGTGTTCAGGTTGAAGATCCCACGGAAGTTAAAATTGCAATAATGCAGCTGCTAACATCATTACCAAGCATCCTCTACACTACGTCAAAACCAAACATGTTGAAATAGACTTCCATGTCATCAAGGGAAAGCTGGAGATAGGGGTTTTTTACCTTAAGCTACTCATCAACCAACCATCAGGCAGCCGGCATCTTAACTAAAGCTTTCCCAAACTCACATTTGAAAGGCTAACTTACAAGATGAGAATGATCAATATCCATTCCATAACTTGAGGGGAGTGCTTGTCTTCGCACTATTTGATTGCCTGACTTATTTGATAAACATACATTTAAGTTTTGATTAATTGTTCTATCCATTTAACAGGAGTCTTACTTATCTCATCCATGTATTAGGAGTCTGAGTATGTTAATTTTATAAATTCAAGGTTTTTTATTACAAGAGCAGATAAACTGCCCCATTATCAATAAATTTAAGAAATAAAGAAATAAATCCTCTGGTTTCTCTACAGCACAGTGCGAGATAAAATTCAAAGCCAACATAAAAATTGCAGACTGAAAGATTCGAGAGCATTGAGAAAAAAAAAAATATGTATCACCTTTTATCTTGAGTACCATCCCAAGGATAATTTGCAACAAGTGCACCCTACGTTGGGGGGGGGGGGGAAAGTTAGTTCATATCTTCTGTATCTAAACACAATAGTCACAATGATGTTATAATCTGTAATCAAGTCTATGACATCATTTATTCAGGTTGGTTAGGAACTTAGGGTGTTCAGCAACATATCTGGAGAAGTTATTTTCCAGACTTTTTTTTTATAGAAGTAATTTCATTAGTGCGATAACGGGAGAAATACAATAGAGAAAACTCAAATAAAACAGGGAGCTAAAAGGCTAAACAATGTGGCAAAACAGTCCAATCCCTTCAAATGCCAAATAAACTCTTCAAAATAGAAAATTTGAAACACCAAAGAAAGGCCATAAACACATCCTTATTCCATAACATCTCTATGGGAAAAGAAATGTTGTAGAATAAGTATTCTTATCCATGGATAGGCCCAGGGACAACTGACAACATAAACCACATAGTCACAAAGTTATGTATACTTGTTTCCGCTAGAACCTATACAACGTAGTATGAGGGATTGACCAAGTGGAAAAGACACACCAATTTACCAAGAACTGCATTTTATCATATTATTTGGTAAGAAAGTAGCAGCTGAACGTTGCAAAATAAAAAAGCAACTTTGGAACTAGCCTCATGCATAGCAAACACATCAAAGGAAGATAGTAATTCAGTTCTGCCAAGATTCAGCATGTTATAGGTATCAACCATTTAATCCAATTCAGTATCACAATTGCAACAAAAGGTCTGAACCAAAAAGGAGTTTAGAATTCTATGTGAAATTTTGAATAAGAAATCTCTTAGAGTAAGTAAGAACTAAGAACATGTTAGAATTATAAAGAGTCCAAACTGAAAAATAAAGAGTAAGAATAATTCATTAAGCTATTCCCAGCAAAACCCAAAAACAGAAAGTCAGTCAAGCAACATGCAATACAATAAAGAATGAATATGATGGGGCTGGTATGCTTAATAAAATGAAAACTTAAAAAGGAAGGGAGAAAGGAAAGCGAAGGGGGCTGGCCTAGTACAAATGGACCTACACCTGACTAAGTTGAGGTGTACAGGAGAAGGAAGAAGGGTGCTGTTAAATCTGGAACTAATTTTCTGTTTAGGCCTGGCTTTTAGTTGGGTACTTGGGTTTCTCAGTTAAGAGTTGATTTATTGTTAGGTTAGTTATTTTCTAGAAGTTGTTATCTCAGTTAGTTGCTGTACCTTAGGTATCTCATTATAAATACCTGAACCTATGCCACTCAACATAGAACATATCAAAAGATCTTGGGAATAAAAGTATGGAACTCTCTTTCTCTCGAGTTGGTTTATTGTTAAGTTAGTTGTTGTACCTCAGGTATCTCATTATAAATACCTGAACCTATCCCTCCCTCCCTCCCC
>QANZ01030436.1:64550-80519 GCA_003254925.1 Chamaecrista fasciculata | reverse complement strand
CCACTCAAGATCCTATTTTTTGGTTCAATAATACTAAGTTTATCTTATTCCGAACAGGTGTGCTGAACAATATCGAGAATAAGGAGCATGGTTATTAAAATTGCAATCTTTGGATCATAAGATTAGTCAAGATCGCAATCTCAAGGAGTGCTTACTAGTCAAATCGTGTTGAGGATTGTGGTGACAAAAGATTGGAGTGAAATTGCGATTTTTGGCATTGATCGCAGGATCGAACAAGATCATCCAATCTGTGTGATACTGAAATTTTGTTCTGTTTTTTATTTGCCAAATTTCGTGTTTAGGAGTTGGAAAATAGGACAGTCCAGCTTTCTTCTTCATTTTGCCCAGTTCTGCTCTTCTAAGTTGAGAAACAGGGCATCATTGTTCTGCTTTTGTTCTTCTGTTTGTGTTCATTTTAACTTCCGTGACTGTGTTTGTCCATATTCACTTCTGCATCTGTTCATGTTTGTCACTGTGTTCGTCTCATGATTAAATCTAACTAAAAATTAAATTTAGCAACTCAGAATCATTATCAAACAAAATCTGCTATTAAGTGTAAAAAGGAATGACACTTATCTCATGGTTGTACTATTAAAAGTCCTTTAATTAAAGTCAAGCAAGTATGATTCCTGAGGGCACTGTGATTGGAACCAGAACTAACACTATAAGGGCACTCTTATTTAGGGGATTGTAGTAACTATATCCCTATTTATGTTGTACAACATCATTCAATAAAATATGCATAATCTACAATTCTCTGGTTTTCTTCAAAACCCATATAATTATATCAAAGCATTGAGTATCTTCTAAAACAGAAGAGAGAAAATTAGAATCCAATAATTTGAACAAAACCAGGCATCTCATGATATAGACAAAAAGCTTAGCCTGTACTGTTAAACACAAATTTCACAAAAATATAGCACAAATATCATGGAGATTAGAAATAATATGTGCATTCTAAGGAAAAAATACCCCATGAAAAGTGGCAGATGCTGTGAATTTTATATCTCTCAACCAATTCATAATTGCTCTTGTTTCAGGCTGACGTCCGTCTTCATCATCATTAATAGGAAAGAACTGTTATGTCATGACAAAAAGATATTTCAATTAATAACCAAATAGTCTCATGCAACAAATAGTAGTAACTATAGAAAGTTGCATAAAAAATGCAACTGAAAGAGTTTTGTGATCAAAATTAGAAGTTCCATTTAGTTATCGAATTTATCTTATTCTTTTTGCTTATATCTGGGACTAAGTTCATTGTCAAACATCTTATTTTCAATGATAGAGTGAAGTATGTACAGAAAGACTAGATGACATACTAAATTATCTTGTTCGTATTCAAATATTTAATTTAAAGTTGTTTATTTATCCAGAAGTAAGATTATTTATTTTTCGGCCAAAAAAAAGATTATTTATTTGAACTATCTCAAAGACTGACGGGCCCGAGTAGCCTGGTCCGACAAAAATACAATATGGGCCCAAAAATGAAAGCCCAAATACTATCCGGGCCGGGGCTCGGGCTTCTTTTCAAGCCCAGCCCTCATAATATGTATATGTTTTATGCTTTTAAAATATAATATATGATACATCACTATTTGGGCGTACGCTTAAACAGCCNTGATAACTTTATGAATTATAAAATTTAGATTGTTTGAACTGTAACTTAAATTTGATTGTGATTCTTCTATGGATAAATTATGAAATATAAAATATGTAATGAAATATTTAATTAATTGATTATATGATTTAAAAAAATAAAAAATAATAATAATAAATAGGCCCAAACAAAAACAAACCCATATTTATTAAAAAAAAAAAAGGCCGAGCCCGGCCTGAACAAAAACGGACTCGGACCTACTTTTATAAGTGTTATTATACCTTAAAGTCCAGCTTGTATTTTGATGAGCCTGGCGCCCTGGCCCATGATCAGGTCTAGTTTGTTAGCAAGCGTACCTTATTTTATCTGTTAAGGCTGTTAGATCTGTTACTGTTTTGAATATAAATTGACTTTTATGTTAGCATCAAATTACATAGGATAAGAGCCCTATTACTCATGGATTCTAGTGGTTATATAGTAAAAATGGTCTCTTATTTAAAGTCAGGCTCATTTTCGCACAATACATTTAATTCATATCTTAATACACTGATTTTCACCATGGTATCAAAGCCTACACTAGACCTCTTGAAACTAAAATAGGACGAAATACATGTGAAACAAGATAGAGTCTTGTTGGGATTTTCCTAATTTAAATATAAGTTCAGATATTTTTTTGTAATTGGATTAGGAATTATAATTGAATTAGGATTTATAATTAGATCAGAATTATCTAATAGTTTATTTAGATTTGTTTTATTTGAAACTTTAACTTCAATATAACAGTAATTACTAATTAGTTATACCTCCACTCTCTATAAATATGTGATATCAAAACATCAATAAAATTATGCAAAGAGTAACTGAGAAATTTTATCCTCTCAAGACAGCTACCAAAACACAAAAGAGACCAAACCCATGACCTCTACAGAAAAAGCCGCCACCCTAGTCCCAAGATTATATAGAATCCTATAGACCAGCCCCGGGTGTATAGGATTCCACATACAAGAAGTGGAAACCCAAAAATTATATCGTGATGCCATGAAACCGAATCATTACTACATGATCTAAACTGGTGCCTATTACTCCATGAAATTTGGGAGGCAGCAAAGGAGGCATACTCCACATATGAGAAATTGGCTAAGGTACTTGAGATCGAATCCTTACTACATGATCTAAAACAAGGAGACATGCTAGTAAATCAGTATAATAACCCTCTCACTAGATATTCGTAGAAGCTCAATATAGTTGAAATTAACAACTGGTCTTGTTCGACCGATGCCCTCTATTTTAAGAAAATTACAGAACAAAACAGGCTGTATTAAGTTCCTATAGGGACTTCATGACATATTTGAGGAAGTTAGAGGTCAAACACTAAGCAAAAAACCATTACCATCCGTGAAGGAAATCTTCTCGGAGGTCCAACTTGAGTGTAGGAAGAAACTTAATGCAGCAGCCCCTGCCAAAAGCCCACTTGAAAATTCAGCCTTACTAGCTAGGAGGCATGACCAGAAGTTACAGAAGTAAGGCAATTCTTGTTGAGCGGGATTGTAGAAATCAGAAACCTTAGAATATTAATCCCAAGAAAATGGTGTAGTTAGCGTCTATATTTTATGTCCTTTTTCAGTACTGTAGACTACATGCTTATAGGAAATCATTTTGTTCCCCAGGTGCAGCCTAGAATCACGAGGAATTAAGGCCTCACTTACTCCTATAAGTACAATTTCATATCAGAACATTCAGCAAAAGTAGAAATTTGAATTTTCCTCTCAAATTTCTACATTAAGTATTTTTATTAATTTACAAACCAAGAGACCTACCTATCTCCACCACAGCCACCTCCCTCCCTCCAGAAAACCTATGTTATTTTGTGCAAATTCAAGCAGAATAGTTGTTAGTGTACTGTTAACACATCATGTTCAATTTTAGGATACATAAGTCAAGTTATTCAAAAAAATAGTGATGGAATGGTGGTTAACTTATAGATTATTTATTCATAAGTGAAAATATGTGTTAACTACTTAAATCCCACATGATCTCATATCCCTGTCTCCAGTATCCTATAGTTTTCCACATTAATTGATCTCTTAACTTTTGTGCCAGGATGAATATTCACATGTTCAATAGAAATAAATCCAAGGTGAAAGGTGAAAATAGAACTATTTGATGTAAAGGATAACCATGATTTTAAAATAAGAACCTAAATTCTTATAAATAAAGAACTTGAGACTATTAATTAAATGGAAAAGAGTATTACTGATATAAAAAACATTAATACCTGGTCAGGAAAATCCCTGTTCAGATCAATATTGTTTGCATTACCACGCCTTCTTAAAGTAAACCCATCAGGATTCATTGATGGAAGTATATGGAGGTGAATGTTCTCCACAATCAAAGTTGCCTGAAACAAATCAATGTCTGGCAATTAAAGAAGACAGAAAATTACAGAAGTACAAGGCAATCAGTGAATTAAATACAAATTACATAAACTCCAATAAACTGGTAATCTGAGAGTTCAAATCAATTTAATTGAATAAAATTTGCAACATTCAATTATTACATATTTAAATTCACTCTGATAAAAAGTTCAAAACTAGAATGGCTGAACATCATCTCCTCTTTTTTCTTTTGGTAGGATAAAAGAATTTATAAACAGGAAAAAGAAAGGACAAAGTATCGTACAGCACTACAGCAGGTTATAGAATTTTCCTAAAACAAAGAAACCGCTTTAACAAAAAATCCGTTGAAATTCACAACGAAGCCAAAATAACAAGCCTATCCCATAGAAATATAATATCCATAGTCTGGAAGATGCTCTAACCAAATGGACAAAACACCTCAACTGAGCAAAGTTCCATGATAGCTTGTGTCCATACCTCTTCTGAAAACCTTGAATATCAGTTCAAAGAAAATTGTCATAAGTATTTTAGCAGATCTATTTTCTTCTTTAGATAAAAGAAGAGATCCATTGCTGAATCAGGTAAATCCACTAAATGCTTTCTCTCTCCATCTTCCAAATGGATCATTGATTCAAGTGCTAAGATCACATGGTAGATAATCCAGATATTTTCTCCACATTTCAACCTTATACTTCCACTTTGCATATTAAACTCGCAGATGGTTTGGTTCCACTTCTTTAATCCTAGGTTCTAGAACTGTCAGTCCTATCCCATCTCTCTTAATATTTTGTATTGAACTTGCCCAATTTTTCTTTCAATTTAATTTTAATTAGTAAACTCACTCGAAGCTTAAAATTTGTTATCTCATTCTTTCCTGCTCAATGTCTAATTCAAGATCTTACCATGAAGTAAATTGTTGGTAGAGGCCATGAGTCTGAGGATCAATATGTTCTGGAATCACAAGTGCCAATGCTCATCGCTTGTTCAAGCATCCTCACCATCCCCAAAATAGCAAATAGTCTTTTTTGGTTTCACCACNCCCCCCCCCCCCCCCCCCCACAAAAAAAAAATCAAAATAGCCTCAATCCTACAAGCCACCCTGACTCGAACCTTAAACAAAGAAAGGAAATAAAGAGGGCTTGATAGGGATTTTGATAGTATGGGATGCCTAAATACCAAATCAAGTAGGTACAAGATGCTTGGTGAAGTACTTAAATACCCTAGTTCTCCCCTCTCAACAACTAATATTAGAGGGAGGGTTCCCCCTAGGTCAATTGGGTCGCATCAATTAATATTAGATCCTAGTTGTCAATGCCACTAAGAGGGCTACCTATGGAGGGTTCTATCCTATGAAGGATTCTATTCAATAGAAGGTCAAGTGAACTTCTGTAAGGTGAAACTAAAGGCGCCTTAGCACCCCATTTGAGGCCAATGGCTAAAACACCGTCTGAGGTGTTGGCTTCTGTTAGAAGTCAAGATTTTATTTATTAGAGTCAGTTGGTTAGTAGAATATTAAATGTGGTAGGTGTTGTTGGTGTCTTTAAATATGTGTCCAAGTCCCATTGTAATGAAATCAATTCCAACAAATCTAATCTATTCAAATCTATTCTACTAAATTTAAGATGGTATCAGAGCCTTTTGAGCCTGGGTAAATTTTCTCCATTCCTTCTGAAAAATTCTTCCCTACTTCCAACAACTACTTCCTCTGTTTATGGTCTCTGTTTCCTGCGTCAAGTAAAGGTTTCTCACTTTTGTGGCCCACTAATTTTTTGTGAACTGTGATACTCACCGCCGGCGAGGGAAGGGGCAGACGGCGCCGTCTGGCCGTTCCCCGAAGTCTGGCAACCAATGGGACAGCGCGTGGATCTCACGCGCCACATTTATCCTTCATGTTTCGTGGCGCGTGAATGCCACGCGCCGCCTTCCCGACAGCAGAAAAACATCGTCGTCGCTGTTTCAGGGTCTTCAGTCCTCGTCTAGGCCTTTGGTGATGGTCATTTTGCCATTTGGTACTGGGTCATGCTCTTCTTCATACTGCTATTCACCTCGTTATGTCTTCTCTGATTTCTTCAGTCAGACTTGGCTCGCCTCTTTTTCACAATGTCCTTCATTTTTCATACTGAGATTTGTATTGTGTTTTCATTCCAATTCCCTCTCACATTGCTCTTCTTTTCCTTGTTCATCACTCAAGCTTGTTGATTGAATCAAGTTGATGGCTGTGTTCTCATTCATTCCAGCCTTCTCTCCTTGTGACTTCAACCATGGGCTCATAGCTGTGTTTCCATTCCAGCTTCTTCTCCCATGGATTTTTAACCACAGGATTATGTTTCCTCCTCTCAACAAGTTTAGTGGTGATTTCTTTTGAGTTGTCTACATGATGACTATTTGAGATACAATGACAGGGGGAGTTGCGAGAAGTTTGTTTCAAGGGTGTTTTTCCTAGTTTTATGTTCACAATTTTATGATGTATGGGATTTTTATGTTTTGTAATATCTTTGTAACAAGTTGATTAACATCTATGCTCCAACTTGAGGGGGAGTGTTAGAAGTCAAGATTTTATTTATTAGAGTCAGTTGGTTAGTAGAATATTAAATGTGGTAGGTGTTGTTGGTGTCTTTAAATATGTGTCCAAGTCCCATTGTAATGAAATCAATTCCAACAAATCTAATCTATTCAAATCTATTCTACTAAATTTAAGAGCTTCACTCTGGCGCATGCCTTAGTTTCACCTTGGGCGCCTTTCCTATCATTATGCGAGCATCTTGGGCGCCTGGTTGAAGTCACTAGGAAAATTAAACCAATCCAGCCCCTAACCAAGCCTATATGGTACTTCCTAAACTTTAAAAAAAAAATACACTAGGAAAGAACCCAATACATTTAATACTTAACCAATCAACCTCCTAATTATTATAGCTAACAAATACTGACCAACTAATACTGATAAATAAATATTGACTTCGAACAATTAGCAAATGATATAAAAGGAAGGGGAAAGATGCCCAAATTAACAAAAATGCAGCAGATGTAAACACACAAACAGAGTCATGAACATCCAAGCGTAGCTGCATAGGTGTTGTTGAGTGCATTTATGCTTTGAGTGTATGTTTAGCTCTTCAATTTGATATATAACTCTAATTCCTTAATGATTTTGATGATTATTATAATAGAACTTAGAATAGTCTGCTTAGCTTTACATCTCTTATTTTACTCAAGCGTGCTCCTTTTTATCGTCTCTCACCTAAGGTGTTTTATTTAAGGCACCTTTCACTTTTGACTACCTTGAAATCGTGCTCACATCAGCAGCCACTAGAACGTCAGCTAGCCAAGGGCGGTGCTATGATAGGGACTTGGGTAATATGAGATGTCTAAGTCCACATCAAGTACTATGATATACTAGGTTGAGTCATAAGTGCTTTGGTTATCCCCTCTCAACAAGTAGCTTTTAAGAAGAGTTCCCCAAGGTCACTTAGGTCTCATTAGGAATACTAGGCAAAGATGTTTTTAAGAAGGTAAATCTCCCTCATAATTAAAAGTATGATGCTTTCCAACTCTCAAGCCCCCTTAAAATCCTTCATACCACAAGGTCCCAAAGTTAACTATTTGGAAAAGATTATAACCAGTCAAACTACGTGTGTCAACACTAAGAATATGAATATCCTAACCAAATAGCTAGAGCTTCAAACAAAGTGGATACACGCGAACATATTAAGCAAAGGAAGAAGATCAAAAAAACAATTAAGCAAAGGAAAACTTTGAAAGAAATTATTAAGATAAAAAAGGAAGAAAGAGAAAGAAAAATACCAAAGGATCTTTTAGATGGTTATCACATAACCAATCGGCTAGAAACATAAGAAGCTCACGGCCCACAGGTTCATCTCCATGTACATTTCCAATATACTGCATCATTAATAAATTAATCATAAAATTTCTTAATAGTGTACTGAGAAAGGTTACTCAGGAAATTGCATAAAACAAAGAAATAAGTGTAAATATGTCATTGAACATATGCATTCAAAATTGGAAACTACAGTTGTATTTCAGAAAGTATACCATAGAGTGACAGGATACTGTAGTGAAATACATGATATACAGCAACAGGGAAAACAATAAAGATGAACAACCAGTTGCAAATTGGACAGGCAATACTTGAGTACTAGTTTCTCAAATAACCCTGGCAAGTTAGCATCTTATTGTGCGTATTTGGCATTCATAACTATTTCATTTTCCCTTTATCTTTTTTGAAAATCATGACAGATTGTTTACGAACTGGGAAAAACATAAAAAATTGGAAGGCGTAAACTCTTCAGTCGAGGCCTTATGGGCTTTTTATAATTTGGATGTGTTATTTTGGATCTATCTGTGGTAGTTATGGTTTATTTATATCTAATTGAATTAAATAAAAAAAAGGGGGTAAGGCTTGACAAATACAAATATAGTAAGCATATTAAGCATATATAATATATAAGTAGAAGTTAGGTTATATGTCTCTATCTGTAATTAGCATTCAACACAGTTAAACTATTCAAATTCAAATTATGGCTATATGTCTCTAACTGTTACTCCCTTACAAATATAAGTTAGGTACTAGTACCCCAAATTATGAATATATTTAAGTATATACTACATGGTTATTAATATTTGGAAAATTCATTTGCTAGATTGTGGTAGATTATGTAGGGTTTGCCTCTTCAAAAAGGAAAAAAAAATAATCATTTAAAAGTGTTGAAATTCTATTTCATTTAATAAGTTCTAAATAATAATTTTACAAAGAAGATTGCACCCATATAAATACTCTAGAGAAGCACCTAATACATTTAAGGTCCAACTATTCAACCACCTAATCAATATAGGAAACAAATACCGACCAACTAATACTAGTAAATAAAATATGATAATTCTCATGTTTCTCAACAAAAAGAAACGTATTGTTCAATTTATCCCATAAATTTGATAGCTAATCTTGAAATCAATTGACAAACAACCTGCTCTTGATTCACCATTGGGACAACTAATGCAACAAGTACTGTTGTTTCCATAAGATCTTTACTAGCTTCACCAACCACGCCCCATGATCTTACTCACTATTTTAGTCTCTGATTTTTTTTTTTTAAAATCATTGCAAAACACATGTAGAGTTTCCCATTTTCAGAAAGTAAATTATTAGATTCTTTGCTAAATTTTCCGATTTCAAATTGAAGATTTATTCAAAAACTGTCAAATACTGATTGACAAATGTCACCCCTAGCCCTCAGGTGGATTGGAGGGATCTAAATGGTTTCTGTGGACGTGCAAGCTCATGAAAACTGCAGTCTCCACACTACACTTATACAGTTAATTATCATCCATATTCTAAGCAACTGAAAGAGTGCTTTTTTTTCAAGAATTCTAATCCCTTTACCCATAAAAGTCCTTTCAGGTTCAGAAAAACTATGCATGCATATCACCATGGTGATTCTGTCTGAAGTCAGAATTTTTTTCAGAATATCCCACTCTTGAACTTGAAGTTACTTGAACAAGACCTTTGCAGAGGTATTTCTGATGTGAGACAAGGAACCTATAATAGCACATAGGGACATTATGAACATGTTTGATTCAACTGAAATTGGGGATACAATTACAAGTAATCATTTGATATGATGTTAATAGTTTTATTTCAATGAATGACTCAATTTTGTAGGATGGTAAAAGGCATGGTGCACATCAAACTGAGTTCTAAAGTTGTGGCAAGATTCTTGTTTCTGTTCCTATCACCACATGTCTAATTTTAGTAATACTAATTCCCTTGTCTCCGTTGGCCAAAAAAAAATATTCCCTTGTCTCCTTGTTTGATTTTATTGACTTTTATGTCCACCTATCTTGAAGTCAATGAAAAAATAATAACCATTAAATAGCTGTTTCACTTGCAGTGTGAAGATTACTCACCTTAAATGCAGGCTCAACCTCTTCTTCCCCAGGCTTGTCAGAAATCTCTATAACCCACTATAGGAAATGAATAACATAATAATCACTTACTACTAAGTAATTAAAGTTCCACTTACATCTCAAAACACATTTAAAATGAAAAGGAGAGTGGGGGGAGTTTACCAGTGGAACTCCATTCACACTCTTCCCAATACTGATAACCATTCCAAAAACCCCTCAAAGAGAGAAAGAAATTATAAGTCAGTTTAGCAATCGTAGGAAATACTAAAATACTTCTTCATGAAAGCTGCTATTAATAAATCCTGTGGATATCATTAACAGAGATATAATTTAGAGATGGAAAATGATAAAGAAGCACAGATCTGAGGAATCACCTGTATATCCTAGAAATATTACTACACCTCTGTCCAAAATCCTTGATTGCAATTTCAAGGTCCAAATTGCTCATGTACCCATTTGCCAAGTCAACATTACTAAGAAGGGAGGGGAAAACGCATTTTTTTAGGTTAATGCACGACATGGAATAACAATAATTATGTCATGGCAGATTAAGGGAAGCTGCATAACTTTTACCTTATCTGAGTTTGAAATGTATCGTCCCCAAACAAATGCCTCGCATATCTACTACTATTTGAGTCTTCCAATGTTTAGACAAACAAATTGTCAGAAACTTGAAATGGTTTATCCGGCTCAGTTTTACACATGTAACTTTAATATTTCATTAAACTGAGTTTACTTATCAGATTTGATTGAGAAAAGAATCGGGTTTATCCGGCTCAGAGCTTATTAACAAATTTAGGGTTCTGTAAGCCGGAAACCATGCACAAAAATATCGAAGACATTGATCAAATGAACTACGAAGGAATAAACCTGAAGGAACGTCGTTCTGTAAGCCGCCTCGTGCAATACAACGGTGAAAAATAGTGGAAATTGTACTCGAAAGAAGGAGAAGAGAGAAGAGTAAGTTCATCTTCGTCCACGATGAGGAATTGCGAGTTCAATTTGGAAATTGGAGTTTGATGACGCTTTTGTTAATAATTAACAGAGAATACGTCATTTAATACACCCACACGATCGCGCGTAAGATACGTAGTAATTTTTTTTTTTTTAGCAAAAGTATTTTTTTCTTAAAATCCAAAAGTATCTTTTAATTTCTAAATTTAATATCAATTTTTTATTGATTAAATTAATGAGTAAACTACTAAATTGGTCCCTGGATTATTGACTCGCTGACAGATTGGTCCCCAAATTTAGGAAATTGACAAATAGGTCCCTGAATTTTTCTAACAAGTCAAATAGGTCCCCGAATTTTTCTAACATTTGTCAAATAGGTCCTTCTGTGCATGTTATTCGGGGACCTATTTGACTAACGTTAGAAAAATTCAGGGACCTATTTGTCTCGTTAGAAAAATTCGGGGATCTATTTGTCTCGTTAGAAAAATTTGGGGACCTATTTGTCAATTTCCTAAATTCAGGGACCAATCTGTCAGCGAACCAATAATCCAGGGACCAATTTGGTAGTTTACTCTTAAATTAATACTATAATAGTTTCATTGTATTTAGGCCAAAGTTTTATTTTGGTTTGTCAAGTTTGCTCAAAGTTCCATTTTGATCCTTCAAATTTTTTATTTTATTTGGTCCATAAAGTTTTCCAAATATTTCACGGATAGTCCCTAACTTTTTTTATCCACTTTTTCACTAAAAAAAGGAAAAAAATAATTTTCATCTCTCAAAAACTTTTCTCGTTTGCGTTAAGACTCTTTCCTTTTGTAATAGAGATTAAAATGCAATAAAAAATTAAACTAGAACCTAAATGTAGGGCTGCACACGGGCCGAGCCGAATTTTAGCATGGCCTGAGACCCGCTCGATTTATGAATCGGGTTGAAATTTGGCCCCGGCTCGAGACCCGAGACATTACCGGGCCGGGTCAGTTTTTATCAGGGCGGGCAGGGGTAGTGCTTTTAAAAAATGATTGGAGATGAAGACTGAGGAGATATATGGAGATGAAGACGACAACGAGATGAGATGAAGACGACGATGAGAAACGGAGTCGAAGTCGGAGATGAAGACGACGACGAGAGGAGATGAAGACGGCAATGAGAAACGGAGTCAGAATCGAAGATGAAGATGGCGATGAGAAATGGAGTCGGAGTCAGAGATGAAGACGGCGACGAGAGATGGAGTCAGAGTTGGAGACGTCGAGACGGAGTCGAAGACAAAGAGAGGAGATGAAGGATGAGGCGATGAAGAAGAAGCAAGAAGGTGAGGGTGAGAGGAGCAGCGAATGAAGCTTCGATTGGAAGGAATGAAGATTGAATGAAGAAGAAGGTGAGGAGCAGCGGGCAGCAGCTGTATGAAGATTGAGGAGGATTGGAAGGTGAAGAGCTTAAATTAAGTTTAAATTTTTTTAAAAAAAAAAATCAGGTTCAGAAGCCTACCCCGGGCTGGGCCGAGTTTTTTTCAGGGTGACCTGAAACCCGGACTGGCCCCGGATCTATTTTCCCCATTTCATTTTTTCCCCGGCCCGAATTGGCCGGGCCGGGCCAACCGAGTTTTTGTGCAGCCCTACCTAAATGTATAAACCCCCAAATCTTTGCTCTCAATAGCTCCACAACTTTGACACTCACATCTCTAATCCCTCACTCCATCCATTCTTCTTCGTCATCCCATTCCTCAGTGTCTTTCCTCTTCATTACCTCCATTACCTCCGTCAATTCCATCTCTAATCCCTCACTCCATCCTTTCTTCTTCATCATGAACAAGATCCTGCTATCACAACTAGCGAAGGAACAGTAGAACACAATGAAGCTATTTCGTCAGATCCAGGCCAAGATCGAGACGACGCTCGTGATTTGAACTGCCACTGTCAGCGACGTCAAGGACTTCATGGCCAAGGTATTGGCTCCGAAAACAAGTAGTGAAGAGGAAAGACATTGAGGAATGAGAGACGACGATGCGAGGCCTCTACCTTTGCCAACATCAACAAGACCTTAGCTATTGTGGGATCATGGTAATCAAGATCGAGATCTTGATAAGGTCCACTTTGTGTGATCGCACATAGGATCAGAAATGACTGAGATCGTAGTGGAATCACGATTTTTTGGTAGAACCGTAGGATCGCAAGATCCTCAAGATCTTGGTCAGATTTTGAATTTCTTTCTTTTTCTTAGCATTTTGACATTTTTTTAGGGAAAACATACTATTTGGTCCCTGAACCTACACCGAGTCAACTAATCAGTCCCTGAATAATCAAAATACACGACTTGGTCCGTAAATTTAAACTAGTTTTATATTTTTTGGTCCCTAAATTTATACTATTTGGTCCATAAAGTTTAATTAAATTTATAATTTTTGGTCCCTTAATTTGTATTAAATTTATACTATTCGGTCCCTAAATTTGACCCAATGACCAAATCGCTGACAATTGTTTGGGCAATGTCAGCGATGACTACCTAATACCTATGGAACATCACCAACCTCACCCGCTTCCCTCTCATCACCATCATCAGAGCAACTAAATTCACCAGAACTCGTAGGGACTTCCACAACATCTTTTAGATCTCTGAACACCATTCCTTCGATATCCCCACTCCCCTCCATTATCAACCACAAAAAACAAAAATTAAATATGACAAATAAAAGATCCAGAAGGTACCTTGAGGTATTTTTCTGGAGGAAGAGAGAGAGATTAGTTAAACAAAATGGGAAGAACACCAGATTAATGCAACAATACAAATCCCATCAACAAATTTCTACTTCATTCTGGAAATAAACCAAGCCTAGACTAATGACTATAGCCCCAAACCTAGACGTTGAACCCAAGGTTCACGAATCACAACAACAAACCCTAAATCCCTAAATATCATAACAAATTTAGGGAGTCACGATAGAAAACTTACCAGGAAGGGTGAAAGGACATTGCGGGTAGTCTTGATTGCCGAAGGTCACCATAATTGAATTTCCATAGCCTAAATAGTGCAATCGTGATGTTCGAGTGGGAGATAACGCACAACTATGCAAGGAAGACAAACTAAAGAGAGAGAAGTAACTGAAGAGTCTCTTTAGTTTCCATAAGCCTTTAATACCTACTTATTGCACGATAATCGAAGTGAAATGATGAAACGCATGATTTTCAAAATACCTCCCAAGAAGTGTGTGCCACGTGTCGCCCAACACTAGCACGACCCACATGATGACTGCTATGGGTCACTCAAACGTCATGTCTAGGGCGCCTGCCAACATGACAAAACAAGTAGACCACAAATCTTTGTGTACTAGAAATATACCCCTCACTCTCACAGTCCACCATGCCCACTTGCTCGAGCCACACATCGAAAGGGGGGACTTGTGATATACATGCTCTAGACTGACTGCTTGTGCCATTGTGTTTGGCTGCCCATTGGTACCATCGTCACTGCCCCATCAAAGGGGGGACTCATGATATACATGTGTTTGGCTAATCGCATTTGGTTTCCCACCGATATCATCGTCGCTACCCCATCGAAGGGGGAGACTAGTGATATACATATACTACTGTTGGGAATTCAGGGCGCCTAAGGCAGCGGAAGCGAAAACAATAATTAAAAATTTAAACGCCTAGGTCCTAGAATTAGGGGTGAGCACGGGTTGGGTTGGGGCGGGTTGAGGGGAAATCCCAGCCCAACCCGCACATCAATCTGCGGGTTGGGTTGGGTTGGGTTTTATGATTTTTAAAACTCAACCCGAACCAACCCAACCCGCAGAGTTGCGGGTTGGGTTGGGTTGAACCCGCGGGTTGAGTTTGTAATTTTTTTTTTATAATTTTCATTAAAAAAAATATTATTATAAATTTGTGGGTAGTGAATAAAAAAACTTACACATAAAAAATGTTAAAAAACATAGATTTTATATATATAAATATAAATCAATTAAAATATATTCTATAAAATATGTAAATGTAATACATATATGTAATTATGTAAATTTTAAAATCAAAATATCTTATTTATAAAGAACTAATAGTATAAATACATAAGAAAACATACAAAATTTATATAAAAATATATAAATATTTATAAAAAATAAATTAAAAAATAAAAAAAAATTATATGCGGGCTCGCGGGTTGGGTTGGGTTAAAAAACTCCAAACCTGCAACCCAACCCGCAAGTGTGCGGGTTGAGAATTTTAAACCCAAACCAACCCGCGAACCCGAACCAACCCAACCCATAGCTGTGGGTTTGGATTGGTTTCTGCGGGCTCGCGGGTTGGCGGGTTGGTTTGCTCACCCCTACCTAGAATTCCCGAACGTATCCGCTAGCTGAATTTAAAACTTTTGGTTAGTGGTATACCTCACGAGTTTCAATCGGTTTAGTTGAACGGGGCGTTTCCTAGAAGTCCACGTGACGCGTCCTTCCTCCGCCGGTAATCCACACGAACAGTTTCGGAGATGCCTAGGTGCTAGCCTCCTTCACTTCTCCAAGTGAATCCGGAACCTTTATCTACGGTGTTCTTTAATTCAAGAACTCTTCTTGAATTGTCAAGAACTGTATGGCGCCTTGATCAAGAATCTTATTCTTGATCCCACACAACCTTGTCACACAAAACCAAACACTTTAGTATTGTGCGCCACTTTCTCTCTCTAGGAAAGCAATGCTGCGATTTTTCTCTCTCTCCTCACCAAAGGCAAAATCGAATTTTGCTTTGTAGAGAACTTAGGCTAAGTCGACTTTTCTAATGTGCATGAGGCTCTCACCCTTTTGTGATTTCACTCTCAAGAATCCAATTCTCAAGTTGTGAACTCTCTCTAACCTAGAGCAAAAATCAAATTTTCTCTCTCTTGGTTAACTCTGTAAAAGTCGACTTATGGCTTCCTATTTATAGGGTTTGGGAACTTTGATAATTATGATTTAGGAAACCCTAAAATCATATAATTATCAAATCATAAGATCATGATATCTCCATATCAAAATTATATGACTTGAATTCCAATTTAAAATATTACCATAATATTAAAATTGGATTCAAAATGCAATCTTGGAGAATCAATTTGGAAGATCAAATCTTCCAAGAT